>JABSTQ010009880.1:0-250513 GCA_013358835.2 Ixodes persulcatus | reverse complement strand
CACACAAGAAACTAGGCCAGGAAGCAGGCATTCCGGGATTGGAAAAGGCTACTACCTCATCCGGGAAACCTTTACAACGTGATCACGCTCCTGACGTCACCCGCGCCCAGAGAGCGGAGTCAACTGACAAACAAGCCTCCGGTTGATTGGTTTGGCGAGTTCGCACATTCTTCCACGCTTTCAGCTCTGGGAGAGAGGAGAAAAAAGAGAAGGGGTAAGAAAGTAAGAGCTCATTCCAGGTCAAAAGGGGGTTGTGCTCACAAAGGCTTATATTCAGGGGCATCCCAACAATGAACACAACGAGAGGAATTGTGACTTATATCCTCTTGAAAGTTCGACCCAAAGTTGATAGTGCAGTGGATGTTATCCGTGGCCTTCGCCTTCAGGCAGGTGCCGTGCTCTGCCTTATTTCTTTCTTGGACACTGTAGTCAAGTGATCCTACCCGGAGACACGATTGGCCTAAAACAAGCATAGCGTCTACACTGCCGTCAATACCGAGTGAACAGGACAGCTCCATACTTCCAGAGGAACTCCCGAGCCCGCAAATGGCCCCCAAAACGGGAAGCTTTATGATCCTATATTTTACGCCATATAGCCCATATTATAATATAAAATGAAGAATTAACTGCGACTACGTTGACCGTGACTATGTTGACTGACCGCGTTCGCTCTGCTAAAATGTGAGCGTGGGACTCTCGAGCAGCCTTAACTTGCTGTTGATGCAGGACGCTGCTTTATCGTTGAGAATCCTTTACCGTGCGAACGCAAAAACGTTCTCGTGCCAGGCGTACCCTACGCAGCAGCGCCTGTCAGCAACGGTCAGCGCAGTATCGCAACCTTTTGGGCGCCTGTTGGCAGTCCACGAGCGCCGGAAGTTCATCGTTGCGACCTGAATGCGAGCATTTTGCTCACTCTAGTACGGCCGAGCATCACTGGCGTCAATCACCACGATAGCGTCAATAGCGTCACGGCGCTGCCCGCCACCCGCCAACAACCACGTTGCGAACAACAAAACCAGCGTTCTGCACATCTAGGTCGCCATGTTCATTTTCTTTTTCTTTTACGTGTGGTTCGATTTTAAACGTTTCCGTTGCGGTTTTAACCGAAGCTATTAGCTTTTGTTGGCTCAGGAATTAAGTATCCTAGCACCTATTTAAAACATTACTGAGACTAGCTTAAAGGGGCTCTGACACATTAAAATCATATTTTTTTTTTTATTATCCGGAACGATTGAAAACGATGTCGGGACATTACCCTCAAAATTTGAAACTTGGGAATTCAGTATTTGTGAAGTAAAAAAACTATTTCCAAATGCCGAATTCGAAGTTCCCGCGCGATCAGACCAGTGCGTTGACGTCAAATACTGCGGAGTCCTGAGAGTCCACTTTCTTTCACCACTCCGTGCTGTTGCCATCGCGACCCAAAGCGAGGAGGAAAGGAGCGAGCGCCGGCAGACCGGTTTTGAGCGGTGTCGCCTGTTTTCCGTGGGATACCAATCCAGGAGGCGGCACCACAACGGACCCGTTCCGTTTTTTGGTATTTCAAAAAGAAGGGCCGTAGTGCGTTTGCAATTCCGTAAAAAACATGTTTTACGATTGCTGTTATTAATTGTTATAAAAATGTCGCCTACGTAGCTTCTAAATTTCATGATTCTTGACGTCACGAATCAAAAGACGCGAGGAGGCGAAAAGCGGAAGAGGAAAACGCCAAAAATAAAAAGGCGCGCGCACGCGGGGGGAAATTTTGTTTCGCGATGCGTTTTTTTTTTTTTTTTTGCGTGTCTATGAATACAACGTGCATCGTTTTAGACAATGAAGAAATACGTCTCTTGGGGTGTCAGTGCCCCTTTAAGTTAATCGATATATGGAGACGTCATGTTTAGGCTCCTCCAAAACACAAGGCCTGAAAGATCCAATCTTATCCGATCCAAGCACAAGCTGATTGGGGTGCGTGGCTAGCGTGGCAGTTTGAGTGCATTGATACGCTTATAGGTTTTTAAGGTAGAGGTGGGGGCTTATGGTCGGTGTACAAGTACACTGGCTGGGTAACGGAGGGTGCGTCTTCCAGGAAAGGGGAGCATGTGCGCCAGATGCACCCGATTCCAACTTTCTTTTCTTAGAGTGCGGTTGGGAAGGAAATATGTGGAGCAGTAACCGAAAAATCACGGATGTGGTATTCGCGCTAGGAGTGCCGCGCAGCGACAGAGCGATATTGTTAGCGCGAAGGTGACATCGGCGCTGTTTTCGTATTTTATTTTCAGAGAACAACGACGGGCACAATATTTTCCCACTTCTGGTAATGTTCCAAATGAACATATCACACGAGAGTGCTAGTTAAGACAATAGCCTTTCTAAAACGTTGATCGTTTGCTTGCGCTAACAGTGTTCGCGCGATGCACGCACTAATATCCTGCCAACCACTCGCTCATGATGCTTCTCTCGTTGCCCGTCGTTATGCCAAAGTTTCGTCAACGCGATGAAAGTTTAGATTATGGGTGTCCCTGCGGCGAAACTGGAAGTCAGCACTTCTGACCGAACACTTGCTGGCCGTGTTTATGTCCGCGGCGGCCAAGCTGAAAATCAGCAGTTCTGGCCGAACACTTGCCGGCCATGTTTATGTCCACGGCGGCCAAGCTGAAAATCAGCACTTCTGGCCAAACACTTGCCGGCCGTGTTTATGTACCGGGCGGCCAAGCCGAAAATCAGCACTGCCGGCCAAACACTTGCCGGCCGTGTTTATGTCCCCGGTGGCCAAGTTGAAAATCAGCACTCTGGCCAAAGACTTGCCGGCCGTGTTTATGTCCCCGGCGGCCAAGCTAAAAATCAGCACTGCTGGCCAAACACTTGCCGGCCGTGTTTATGTCCCGGGCGGCCAAGCTGAAAATCAGCACTGCCGGCCAAACACTTGCCGGCCGTGTTTATGTCCCCGGTGGCCAAGTTGAAAATCAGCACTCTGGCCAAAGACTTGCCGGCCGTGTTTATGTCCCCGGCGGCCAAGCTAAAAATCAGCACTGCTGGCCAAACACTTGCCGGCCGTGTTTATGACTCCGGCGGCCAAGCTGAAAATCAGCACTTCTGGCCAAACACTTGCCGGCCGTGTTTATGTCCACGGCGGCCAAGCTGAAAATGAGCACTGCTGGCCAAACACTTGCCAACCGGGTTTATGTCTCCGGCGACCAAGCTGAAAATCAGCACTTCTGGCCAAACACTTGCCGGCCGTGTTTATGTCTCCGGCGGACAAGCTAAAAACAGCTAGTTTGTGGCCGGACTCTTGCCGGCCTTGTTTATGTCTCCGGTGGCCAAGAACTTAAAGTGGCCAAGCTGTCCAGACACTGGCCAACCGTCGGCCGATCGAAATTCACTTTTTGGTGCTGCTTGGGTTGTTTCCGGCAAGACTGTCCATTATTATTTATTGTTCTTCCCTTCTATTGTGATGCGTCTGCACTGTACTGCAGACGCATCACAATAGCAGGGCGGTGCTTTAATGGCAGCTACTACTTTCTACACGTGGGTCCTAGGAAACATTTTGTAAGTGATGAGATGCCCACAATCATGGGCGTCAGCGAATGGAGCAAGGGGGGGGGGGGTCATTTTGGGGGGTGTAGCTTTCAGCTCTATAATTTTGAAACAAACGAGGTGTGCACCCCCCCCCCCTTTTCTTTTCCTGCAAAGCGTACTGCAGAAGCCCTTGCCCGCAAACTAGGCCAGCGGTTCTGGAATGAGTGTCTGCGGAACCTGTCCGTAAAGGCATTTTAGGAGTCCGCCAAACTCTGCAGTGCAATGATTTTTTTTTATGATTTGGAACATTGAGTTGAGCCTACTCCGGCCATGTCGCATTCACAGCTCTTGAGCAAAAGAAGTCTACCGAAAAATACCTCTTTTCACTCTTCCCCCCATTTTATACTTGTTAAACACGTTTGCAGTCCACCCCCTCCCCTTTCTTATGCTACCTTGGGTCCTCCATCGGTTCCGCCAGTCCAAAAAGGGTTTGCCTTTCACGATTGGTGGTTTCCTTCTCTCCTCTATAGCATCATTTCTGCTAAAGCGGAAAGAGTGTAGGCGGAGCTTCTTCCCCTCACTGTACCGTCTTAACCTGCATCATACTATACTCTCGGGAACACGATAATAGCCTTGCATCTTTTCAGCTGCCACAAATGCTGTTCAGGGAGCAGGTTAGCATGTTTTTGCAAGAGGCTTTTGCCGCCACCGTACGCCACGCTATGAAGTGGAGCTCCAAGGTATGTGCCTGCCACAAGTCGCATAAAGCAGGGTACTTTCAAGCTGCGTGGATGCAATGACGGCAGAAAAAACACCGGCGGAGCGGACAATTTAGAGCATGTTATTAACAGCACTGGGTAATTCCCAATAAATCACAATCTGAGTCATTACTGTAAAATTGTTTATTTTCGCAAATCGGTCACACAGGACATAATCGCGGCCACTAAATTTTTTCTAATTCTAGAGGCCTGCGTTGAAATTCTTAAAGAGACCATGAATACGATTTCAGAATTTTATTTGACGACTGAAAGGTGCGTCGGGCACGTCTAAGACACTGTTGACAAAGTTCCAGTCTGAACACAAGTTTGGGCGCCGCACGAATCAATTGAACAGTTGTGGTAATATTCGCGCCGGGAACGATGCCCCAGACCTCCCCGAGACGGCGGCAGGAAGGTGAACGTCCTCGTCAGACGATTGCTCAAACTGTTGAAACGAATGATGCGCTCTTGGATTCGAATTTCGTAGTGAGATGTCATAAAAAAGGTAATTTGAATGTTGTATAAGTTTTTTAAAGTTGTACTTCGGAAATAATATGTTTCATAGCATGTATAACGAAGGTTTCATAGCGCGTATAGGAATAGGTTGCATAGCGTGTGTACCGTGTAGGATGAGAAGGAAGACGACTTGCGGAAGTAAATGACAGCTGTATGCTGTGCTGGTTTTGAGACAGTGGTGTGTATGTCCCTTTCTGTTTCCTTCTCTCAAGTAAACAAAGCTTTGACAGCACATTTGGCACCCTGCTTGTGCACATTGCACACCTTCCTGATCCAAAACTGGCTTCGAGACCCAGTAGGTTTCGAAATCGGTTTTGAATAAAAAAACCAACGTCAAAATCAACTTCGAAACCTGGGTTGTTTTGAAGTGATTTTTTCGTTAGTTACCGAATGGATACGTCATGGGTTTGGGGGCCGGGAGCAAAAAGCATTTCATGCTTAAAATCATACTCATTAGTGCGGTCCTTCATTTTCTATGGCAGAATCAATGCTGATTTTATATACAAGAAGGAACCATCCCGGCGCCTTCTCAGGGCACGATGTGGAGGCAGCGAAGAGCATGAACCTACACGTTGATACAGTTTGGCATTTCGAAGTGCAAGATGGAGAGGATGGCTTGACTGTGGTCATGGTGGCGTGCTGCCTTTTCTGCCTCGCCTATGGCCAGAAGACATACAATACAAGCTGCGTTCTTCAGAGGCTTCGTCTTATTCTAAGTCACAACTACGGGCAGTTGCTATCAAGGTGATTAATACAAACAAGAAAACACCTTTAGCCTGATTGCTGTTGACATAGTGCGATCGCCAAAGTCTGCTGATACTCCTGCAATGATTATTTCGATTTTTGAAATCACTGAAGGCTTTGTTTGTTTTTCTTGAGATGCAGCCAGCTGCAAGTTATGTGGCTCACATACCTAAGTATGCTTCAATTCATGATCAGCTTTATTCATTTATATTTATCACATTTTTCTAGTCCTATGTGTTGTTTCCTAGTCATCAAACTATTAGGCACCTGTATGACGTAGTTACATTTTGTTTTTTACGTTTTTATCAAAACGGTTTGTGTCACCCCAGGTAACAATTTATGTTGTGGAGACAGTCGGCGCAACAAAGTTTCGCAACATGAAAACTGTTTTATTGCAATCGCGCAACAATGTTGTAGCAAGTCATAACACTGCAGAAGTGTGCGCTGCTAAAGGACTGCGGCAACTGTGTCGGTCAACCGTTGACTGTTTCATGCTCGCAAAAGTTCCCGAAGCATTGCTTTTACCCAGCAAAACGTGTGCTGTCCTGATGTTGCTAAACATTCCGGAAAGGACCAGCGTAGCTGTAGGCGAAACATTATCACGCAACACAAGCTCCATCAACAACCTCACGTTTGCATTTGCGAGAGTGCAGAACTGCTGTTTTGCTACTATTCGACTCATGTTGCGGTAGCGTCGGGCCCTTTGATTCCGAAATGTTGTGGGAACGTAACTTTTTTTTTTTGCTTTCGGAAAACAAGTCAGCAAACTGTTCCCGTGGCAGATCTAAAAACAGTTTGCGTTTATACTGCTACAATGCAGTCGCCAAACATTGCTTTCAAAAAGTGTTTCAACCGTACGGCACAACAGTTTTGCGCTAGGTTGGGACAGATGTTTCGAGGAATGGTTGCGGAAACACTGGGCAGCATTGTTTGTTGACTATTGCTCAAACCTCTTCGGCAGACGTTGCGCGCCACAACGGGACTGCAGCTTTACATCAGGTTTTCCGAACTGTTGCCGCATGCATCTTCTCAACAGTTGCACTGCATGACGAGGCAGCGCTCCTCGCGACAGTGCTTCCCCATGATCGGGGCTACAATGTCTTGGTTTTGTTGCTAGAGTCTGTCATGCCACAGCAGCGTGGCATAGTTTTGCGGGTGTTCCTCACTTGTCTCGCAAAACAATACGAAAACAGTTGGGCACCCTTTTGGCAACTATACCGGTCACCTCATCGCGGAACAGTAGTACAGCCAACGTTACTGGAACTCAGTATACTGCGAAAGAACATTCCCCGAAGAAGTGGCACCGATCTGTACAGCGGAAAATAACTATCGGCGACCGCAACACCGCCATTTCTCCCGCCACGACCACTAAAGAAACTGCAAAGCTGCTTGAACTAAACTCTGTTTCACCTCTTGATGTACCACAGGAAAGGCTACAAGCCCGAGCTCCTTGCTCTGGGGCACATCTCGGCGGCACAAGCTGTCGTGACTTAAGAGCGGCTGCCAACGCTATGAGAGCGCGCTTCTAGCTTTCGCTGCGGTACAACAAAAGGTGAAACGAAGTATAGTTCAGGATTACCGTTTTTATAACGTCAACTGTTACTCCTCTATTTTGGCTTTAATCAACAATCTCGGCGCTGAAGCATATACGGTAGATATGCCAACCCCCGTCTTCCAAGCAGGCGTGCCGTGAACAACTACAGAAGTCAGCATGCGCCCAGGTCGGGACGTGCTACCTGAAATCACCGGTGAGACGTGGTTGTATAAAAACAAGATTAAATGTGCCGCGAAATCTCGTTAACTAAAATTTTTAAAAACCATCACGTGCCTGCTATATTGTAAAACCTCCAATAAAGGTTCTCACCAAAAATAATTTTCCGTTTGTTTCTTGCAAAAAACAAGCTTTCTAAAAGCTCATGGTAACCGGAGTCGAGATGCTGGCCGGAGAAATTACTCTTTCTGTGGATGCTAGTAGAGGGCGCCACCGCCGCCTTGTTCTGGAGTTGGTCGGCCCCGCCAGCACCGCTCCGTTGACTTATGCGAAGCTCTGTGTGACGACCGCCGTTTTAATGACATTTCTTTTGAAAATAATTGTTTTGATATCATATGTTTGAGGAATATCATGAAACTGCCCATTATTCGCGTGCTTTACTGCTGCTTGTGGTTCTCTAATTGGCTAAGCGGTGCGATAGCAGCTTCCGTGCCGTTACGACCACTATCACGCTACCGTGCCGCTGAGACAAAAAATAACCACCCAATGACCCAGCTGAAAGTGACATCCTCATAGATCAGCAGAGCATCCCACTCACGTAATAACCCCCCCCCCCCCGCTTCTTTGCATTTATATTCACATTATAATCCGCTTAAAGGAGTCATGAAATTATTTTTGAGTCCTTTTTAGCTTTAATCCTCAACTCAAAAGCGGAATGAGAAATCACGTGGTCGTGACATTCTATAGCACCGGTGCGATGACTCGAAGCTTTCACCGTGCTTTTTGAACACACCACATAACTTGCCATTCGCAAGTGATAATAAGTTCTGTCAGGGCACTCAGTGACCACGAACGTGAATCCAAATATTTGTTGACGAGCGCCTACATCCGAGTGACGCAGTTCTCGTGTCCAATGCGTGAGCTCGGTTCGGCTGACGTGCTTTGGCTACCGTTGACGTGCTTTGGGTAACGCTGACATGCTCTTAGTACAGCGGATATGTCACAGCGAAAAGGGGAGAGCTATATATCCAAATATTTGTACCAAAAAGCTGACTTTTAACTTTCTATCGTCTTTAATTTGGCCCACTAAACGATATGCGAATAGTAAACCCTCAATGTAAACTCATTTATCCCAGCCCAAAATTAATTTTAGTCGATTAAAAGGATAAGAGGCGCGAACAAAACAGGACGAAAAAATCACAACATCTCCACGTGGTGAATGATAATGATTGGGGCGAAGTTCTGGTGGTGCTGATGATACTGTTTTTGTTGTTCATAGGTACGTAGTGCTGATAGTGCTGATTTTTTGTTTTAATGCTCATAGATAGTGCTGAGTTCCGGGTTGCGTTTCGACTTCATTATTACTGCTTTATTGTCAGTGAAATGCAGAGCCAGTGGTTCTTCTAGCGGACCAGCTTGGATACGCTAGAAGCCATGAAAACGCATCTCCAACGCTTAAGTCAACGGTCCATGTCAGAAAGAAAACTACCACACCTCAGAGCCCCCTACTCGTCCCGCAGTCGTGGCCGAGTGGTTAAGACGGTGGACTAGAAATCCATTGGGGTCTCCCAGCAGAGGTTCGAATCCTGTCGACTGCGCAACTATTTTATCTTTTAAGACAGATGGGATGGCAATCGACGTGAGCACGGATGCCGGACGGATGGACAAGGCTATAGACCCTAAGGAGCTTCGCCTCTAAAAAGAACCACGTATGACACGGACAAGCGTCAACTTCCAACTGATTTAATAAAACACAAAACATTGTAAACTGTCGATTCCCATCGCCTTAACACATGCAACAGATAAAGGTTCCTATCGCTCATCACACGCAGCCCTCAAGAAACACAATTTCTTTGTTTAGCAGGTAAAGGAATGGCTGCTTACGCATTTGTCAGCCGCTTTGTGTGCACTGAAAGCTTCGATTAATCCCCTTTCCATCTTCTCTTTCCCTTTCTTATTAAACCTTCCGTGTTCTAACAAAGGTACACACCCGCATCGTTCGCAGTGCTCCGCAAGATGCTCACCCGAATTATTGCGCTCGGCTAGCTTGTGTTCCTGCGCTCCTTCATTAAAGGATCGGCCGGTCTGACGGATGTAAACTTGGCCGCAACTAAAAGGAATCTCATAAACCATGCAACGTAGTCACGCATTTTAATCTTTTAATCGATATGTACGATCTAGCCCCAAACCAAATTTTTATTTAATTTCATGGCCCCTTCAATCTTGAAAATCAATAAGAGTAAAAGCACATCGAAAAAAAAAAGCCTCGCGAAAAGCTGGAGTTTTTTTTTTTTTTTTTTTCTCCAAAGAGGGCAATGTAAATTACCTTGATCTGCAAGTTCGGAACTAAGAGTCTAATTTTAAGATTCTCGTTTTTGTTCTGTGAGGCGGTCAGAACACATTAACATGTGGGGACCACACCGAATCTTGCAAACAACTCCGGAACGTAGCCCAGTGACGGAACCTTTCATTTTATCTTACATTCCTGTTTATGTTCGACGCAAAACGGTGTTATCTATCTCACTCGGAAGTCCGTTTTAAAAGCAGCACTAAAAAAAAAAAACAAGAAAAAAAAAACATTGCAGCAAAAGCTTTTTTTTTTCTTTGCACGAGAAACCACGAGAAGCACGGAAGCACACTATTTAACTTTGAAACACTTTGAGGGCTTTTGTAATTGAACTTCAAACTGTAGCCAGCTGACATTATAATCGCTCGTCTGATTGCTATGTACACCTCAGATACAATGAATACAAGTATGTTTTAGTGCATTTCCTACGAATGACAGACATCTACTTCGACGAGCTCTGAGTAGGCGCTAAGCATATATCAAATTTTCCTTGGATGTTTTTCATAAGACGAGCGCTATCCTTTATCGCTGTCCATAAACTGTACCCTTTTCCAAGTCGAAGTTATTTCATCGTTGCCCAAAATCGCGAAGAATTCCCGTTTTGCTATCAGAATATATATATACAGGGTGTTTTTTTTAAGCTTAACTGAATTTTTCAAAACAAACCATGAAAGCTAGGTTAATGCGGTCTGCGCAGGTGAGTTATAAGGCCAAGGGGACATATTATAGAAGGTTAATCGTAATGATCAGTCGGCTAATTAATTAAAATTCGTTAATTAACTTTTTAATAAATGAAAATAGACATACAGTTCCAATTAGAAACTTGCTCAGCGTCATCGAAAACGCCTAAATCAGTCATTTTCAGAAAGCCTTTAAGCGCGTGAGAAGCAGTAGTAGTGCACTAAAGTTACCATACTTGGAGCAGGAACAAGGCTGGGGCAAGATAAGAGACGAAAAAATCGCACGGGCGCCTTATCGCAACCTCTAGCTTTGTACCTGCTCCACGAGCGGTAACTTCAGTTCACTACTGCGCTTCTCACACGCTCAAAGTCTTTCTGAAAATGACTGATTTAGAGTTTTTCGACGACGCTGAGCAAATTTCTAATTGGAACCATATGTCTATTTTCATTAATTAAAAAGTTAATTAACGAATTTTAAGTAATTATCCGACTGATCGTTACGATTATCCCCCTAGAATCTGTCCCCCTGGCCGTATATCTCACCTCCACAAGCGGCATAAGTGTAACTTTCACGGCTTTTTTTTAAACAAATCTGTTAAGCTTAAAAAAAACACCCTTTATATATATATATATATATATATATGTAGATATACATTCCTTTTTTTTTACATTTTGAAAGAGCAGTTAGTGCTTTCTCGTTAAAGATAATTTTTGCATCATTCGAGACCGATAACAATAACCAGATGAGTCGGTCTGGAGCGCGGTCATAGACTTGTCCTTCCGTTCCCAATTCAACGCTATGACACCGACGTGATATTTCCCTTCTTAATGTGGAAAGACGAATTCCTGAGAGTCAGATCACTCAATATGTCTAAAGAATCATTTGCGTGGCGAAAATGGCTAACAAAACATATTGAACGTGTTATTTATGTGTACGCCCCGCGTTATGGGAGACATACTTGTTGGTATAGTTTATTTTAGGTTTATTTATTTCTCTTCATTGCCCTGACATCCGGTTGGATGTTAAGCGGATTGTAGTAAGAAGAAAATTACGGGGGTTCAGAAAAAGGTAAGAATAGCTCTTGCACTGTTGGGGGATGTTTCCTTTTTGGGCATTTGCGTGCCCATTTTCCGTCTAAGTGGTGTGGTGAACCTTAGACCGGGCCGGACTACCACCTGTAAACACTCTGGGCTTTGGAACGTGTTTTTTCTTTCTACCTTTTGCCGGAACGTGTATCCACTCACGCTTTGTGGTCAATAAACCCCCAGCTGCGTTTGCTTTGACCGTTTTCGTTTTAATTTCTTATCTCGGGTTTCATAGTAGTGCATGCGCAACATGTGCGCACCGTCAGAAAGCGGATGCTTCTTAAATTAAATGAAAGGCTACGAACTTGTAGCGACCCCAACACGCCGGCAGCTCACAGCCAGCGATATTAGAGAGTTTTAGTGGACCGTACTCTAAAGCTTTGCGTACTCAACGAAATTGCTGGTCGTGAGCGCGCATGCGCAGAGCGCGATAGAAAAGCTAGCGTATTGCGTACGCACGCAACGCTGGGGATCTTGCGTTGCGGGCTAGCGGGCTCTTCGAGAAAATCTCGAGAGATCACGGGCCCAACGAGAGCACCAGTTTCAAGATGGCAGTTACCTCAACTGGCGCTGCAAGGGCGACAGGATATTCGCGAAGTACATTATTACGTAAAATTGTATTGTGTTCAGCTCGGCAATTTATTCCGGGACCTACTTTGGTCGAATCAGATCGCCGTGCAGCTGAAGGAGTGCACAGTGAAAATGTTCGCCGCTTGCAATGTGCGTCACCGCTGCGATCTGCTCAACGCTAAGCCTATTCGCACAGTTCATCGCCGACGGACGAACTTCAAGAAATCGCCGAAGTGGTCGCTATGCACTGGACATCAGTAGGTCATGGATTTTATTCCGCGATAGCATTGATGAAAGGTGCCGTTTCCACGGGCCGATTGACGGAGACTCCGTGATCGAATTTGGCTACGCACTCGTACTCATAGCCTCTGTACCCTGCAGAAAAGCTCGCTTGACGAGGCAGCTGCGGCTGGGTTTAGTTTGAAATAAACTAATTTCCCACGTTATCATTTTAATTATCTTTTTTTTTGTGAGGAGCATGCATGGTGGCTTAATAAGCACGCGGAAGTCTACGGCTCGGGCGAATTTAGCCAATATCATGCGAGGTGTTCACTCGGAAACGTAACGCACAATTAAATTTGGTCCGAGCAGGTCGTTTTTAGCACACGCTATATTATTGCGTATTGCCTATGTAACAGCCAGCAACGCAATATTAAAACTGTCTATTGTTAAGGGAAAGTCGACTACTCCGCAACCGCTATCTTCTTTTTTTTCTTCACGTTTGCGGGTCCCCTCGCCAAGACCGGTTTCGTGGCCGAGTGGACCAACTACCCCTCTCTAGGACACTGTACCACAGGAAAAAAAAAAAGATTGACCCGTCATCTTGGCACCTCCAGCCTGAGAGTTTCGGACTCTGGGACCATTCAGTGACTAGCAGAAAGCCATATGAAGCAACTTTCATGTTTCAACTTGTCGCTGAAGGGTGGAGCTGTCATCGTACTTAGTTTAATTTCTCCTCTCCCCGCGTTTCACTCCTTTTCATTGAAGGAGTTAATTTTCTCTCCCCTCCTCTCTCACTGGTGTCGTCGAGAGAGGTTGAAGTCCTTTGTTGGGTTGCCGCCGATGTGAAGATGGAAACCCCCAATTCCGCCTTGGCCAACGGAGATGTAGTGGCAGAGGAACACCCAGGTGAAGGTTACGAATAGATATATGTGATTTATTTACATATATAGTTACGGACTGGTTTACAGATCTTAGGAGCTACGCGAGACCTCTCGGAGTCCTGGTGGCGTCTTGCCCCTTCCGATGCTCAGCGTAGACTGCCCTTCTCTCTCCCGCGCGCCCCCAAAATTCCAGGAATCGTCCCCACTTTCCCGGGCGTCTGGTCAGCATCGCTTGTCACCTCGCTGGGTCGCCCCGCACCCCCCGCCGTGTCGTTCCGACCCGGCGGTAGTTCTCACCGACTCCCCACATTTCCAACCCCGGTGCTTAAGATTCGGGTTACTTCGGAATTCGTTAACTGCCGTCGCGTCCGGGACTCATAAACATTGCGGGCCCCTGTTTTCTTTTGAGCCCGTCACACACAAAAAAACTACCAAACAAGAATATATATATGTAACACAGTTTCCCCGAAAGTCCTGGGACCTAACAGAAGGCTGTCCTCCTTGCCCTCCTTCCGCACCACGCCCCCCGCCGCCATGTCTGGGCGAGGCCCCCAAGGCGCGTGCGCTGCGTGCCGGGTCGTACTTGTTTGCTATTGCATACGGCGGAAGAGAGTTATTTTTTTCTTTTAAATATGAAGACAGTTTTGCTTTCTAACGTGAAAAAACTAGGGTGTGTGCACATTTATTGGAGCTCTAAAGCACGTGAAGACGTCTTGATTAGCAAATATAATAATGCGAGCAGAGTTGGAATCGCTCGGGTGTGAAGACAAGCTTTCTCCGATTCCGCTAAACACAGAACACTAAAAAAAAAAAAATGCCAATGTAGTCTTGAATATTTTGGGACATCGGCATGCACTGCAAAAATATATTTTGTTTACCCGTTTATTGCAGCAAGAGCTGAGAGCAGGCTGGAGCAGGCACACGATAGACTGCACCTTTCCCTGAGTGTAAAGAGGTTCGTAGAAAGACTGCGTTGCTAGCGGGAGCTCGTGCCGTCGCTTTGAGCATGGATTGGGCACGCGCCCGCAACACTCGCAGTCCATAGCGTACGTTCTGCTAAAACTTTTCATTTTCTTGAACAAAGTGCATTTGCAGACTCGGCATCACTCGAGTTAGGCAAATAAAAGACACCACAACGCCTGCAAAACAAGGGCTTTTCGGTAATTTTAAGAAATACCGCTTGTTTTGCCAAACCACCAGCTTGGTTTACTTCGTATACATTTTAGACTGTGCACATGCGACGACTGCTATTTACGCGCCTCGTGCACAAAACTACCCACCAAATAGACTCACATGTATCGCTTCAGTTAAAATTAAAAAAATAGCGTGATCGGTTGCCTTGGCAGTGCGTTTGTCATTTCGCCCATTTATTAGCGAGGCCCTTTTTCAAACTTACTCCGTTTCGAGATATGGTTTTGACGTCCTCACGCGCAATGTACGTCCTTGAGTTCCCTTGGAAGGCAAATAAGCTTTGCCGCACAACCGCGCGCGTGCCTTACTGCATGAGTAAAAAATGAGGAGAGAGAGATCTTTCAGCAAAGCCTTAAAAAGACAATAGCAATTTTTTTTCATTGTCAATAAATAATATTTTATTAATCACAGATGAAGAGAAGAAATATATATTGTAACAAGGCAAAATTTTGCACATTCGGAAGGGGTCGGTGCGAAAAAATAGGAGTTGTAAATGGCTTGAGTTTCCTGAATCTCTTTGCCAAGATCACTCGCTCAAACTGATCGTCCGTGAAGTGATCCTGAAAAATAAATGCAGCATCGCATATTTTTGTTGCCACTTGTGAAGCATCGATCGCGGAAATATAAAACAAAAATACAAAGATATAAGACAATTTATTCCGCGAGAAATTAGGCTAACATCACCACACAACCACCACAAGTCCCACCACACATAAACCGACGTCCGCCCGCTCGCCGGCTCCGCACCCTGGAGTGGGCGATTGACGGAAGGAGTGAGAAAATTCGAAGGAAGAATAGGGAAGGGAGGGGGGGGGGGGGAGACCGAAAGCGGAAAGATACGAAAGGAGCCGACCAGGGAGCCTTCATGTGCGCCTTGAAGGCATCCGCCAAGGTCGTCTAGCCCAAACTTGAAGTTATCCGCCAAGGTCGTCTAGCCCAAACTGGAAAGCTCGGAGCGCTAGAACGCGATCTCTCGTTCGGAGAGCGTCAGCGAGGGAGAGAAGCGTTTACATCTAAGCCCTTTATGGCGTACGAGACGACTCTATAACCTCTCTTTCAAACCTTTGGCTGAGAAACCCCAAGGCGCTCGTGTGCTCGAACCTGGGCGAACATTCACCGCATGCACGCCGATGCACCCCGACTTGCGCCCGTTTCTTCAAAAAAGTAATTAATTACAGTTACAATTACTTGGCCTAACAAGTAATAGATTGCCGTTACAAATTACTCCATGTAAAAATTAATGAATTATTTACTTCGTTACTTTTGCGTTACTCCAAAGAAACACGAAAAAGACACATTATGTACTGCGTGTTTGAAGGGGAAAATTTCGGAGCTAATCAAAATTAAAACAAAAATACAACACATGCAGTACTATGTATGCATCATTTTAGACTAAAAATTTCAGGAGAACAAGTATATAAAATTATAAAGGACTTAAACAAGTGCTCAAGACAAACGAGTCTTGCGCTGCATACAACCATGACATAACTAAATTCCATGAACATGCGACGAATGCACTTGGGTGGTGGAGGCACCGACACCATTCGAATTAATCCGAGTTTGGAATCGGCGAGCTTCAGAACACTATTCCTTTGAAGATATTATTTTTCTATATTTGCTGCATGTTGCCCTAAATAGGGGCTGGTTTACCCACTAAATCGGACTGGCTGTGAGACTAAGATGCGGTTTGCGTCTGGGTACATTTGAAATACTCCGTTTTGATGAAGGCTGTTATCCGACCAAATGACCCATTTGATCTTCTTTCTTGGTCACCAAACTTATCAAAACCAAGACCCGCAGACGCAATCGCTGACAAGGAACCCAGCTTGAATGTCAAAAGCCGTTTTGTTGTGCTCCCCGACCAGCTTATTGCCTGCTGTCGAAAGCTAGTGTTTAAACAGACAGCAGGGTTGTCGCTAATATTTTTTTAGTTCCAATGAACTGCTGCCATAGCACCCCTCATGTTTTTGCCCTATGCATTCGCTAGTGTGAATTCAAGTGAAAGAAGCCACATAGCTGGTTGGTCCAGCCAGTATTTAGCTTTCACAGCGCTGTCAATGAGCAGGGGCGAGGTTTCATTAGAGTTTTTTTTTGTATTTGCCGGTAGGAGGGCGGGGGGCGTGTGTAGACAGAAACATTAACAAGCAAAAGACGGTTTTGTGTAACGACACCAAAAAAAAACGAAAAAATATACACTGATTTGTTTCTTGGGGAAAAAAACTCAGAGGGGTGGAGAAGAAAGGAGGGGGCGAGAGGGGGGAGGGGAGCGGACGCATGCACCACGGTCACAGTGCTCGCCGCCCTAGTCCTCACGAACCCCACGCGAAATTTTTATGGGCCATTAGTTTTCTGCTCTTTTGTGCGCTCGAAGCAGTGCCTTCGTTTTCCAAGAAGTCGAGGCCTGTTGCCTTCATGTAGACAGTCGAATCCGCCCAGCTTGTCTGACCGTACGAACGAGTCCCTAAACGGGCTCTGGCTGGGCTCTTGTGCTTTCCGGGAATTCCTTTCCTTTCCCACGCCAGCACCTCACCCGACTCTTGTGTTGGCATGCTAAAAGCGCGAAGGCCATTGCATATCCGTACTTCCGCTCTTTTTCTCTCTTTGATGGTACGGAAGAATTGTAACGAATAATTTCAGTAATTCGTTACTGTAAAAGTAATGAGATTATATTACAAAGTACATTTTGCAAAAAAAGTAATGCATTAATTACTAAATTCCAAGAACAATAATTATTTACTAGTAATCTCGTTACTTGTAACGGATTACTTCCAAGTCTGGATGCACTATGATCGGGTGCGCCGCGCCGAGTCCTCCCGCTCCCGCAGGCTCGTTGGCACACCTGCCTGTCTGACCCCGCGGGCGGTCGTTGATACACTTGCCTGTCTGGCGTATGCATTCTCCGACGCAGGTGAACGGGATGGAGTAGACTCTCTCTTTTTTTACATGGGACGAACTGATGCCCGCGCTTCTTAAAGCATTTAGGGGAGTGCAATTAATAATTTTCTTAACTGAGTTTGAATTTGCAGCTGAACGCCACCCTTATTCTTCGAATCTGTACGCGAGCGCTTTTAGCCGATGCGCTGTGTTGTGTGTAGAAGGAATGACGGCCAGTTTTTTTCTTCCCTTTCCTGGCTACCGGTGTTGGAGTAGGAGGGGTGAAAATTAACCTCTTGAGCGAGTTAGCGATTGAGCGAGTTGTCCAGCAAGTCGTCGGGAAAGCCGGCCTTCCTCAACCTCCGCGTCTGCAGCCAGACACTATGCTTCACGTAACGGGGGCAGGATCTAGAACGCGCTGACGTCATAAAGGACTTGACGAGCCCTGGTTTAATTAACGGTCATGGAGTGAGCGCTAGCAAAATGCAAAACTGGCTTCTTCCGTTCTTTGATTAAACTCCCAGCAGATTCCCCCGGTATGGATTGCCAAACGAAGGTCTAAGAATTGGAGAGTTTCGTCGGAGGGGTCCTCCCTTTTAAAGACGAGGCCTGCGGGGCCCGACGAGAAGGCCTCCAGAATGGTCTCAGTGTCTGTCTACTCTTCATGCATGATTAGGTAGTCATCTACATAACGGTACGGCCAGCAGCCCGGAGCGGAATCATTCAGTCGCTCCCTGTTTGCCCGATTTGCTTACGTGAAAACTAAATTGAGCATAGTTTTAAACTAGAGACTGGGGATATGGATAAAAAAAAAACACAGAACAAGACAGACACAGTCTTAATGAAAACAAAAAAATGGCTTGCTTTGTATGTTTATACAGCCTTGAGCTGAGACGGGTTACCCTAAGGGTGCCTTCATTTTCTCGCTCTGCTTTAGGGTGGCGCCAACTTCTTTTCATCCTTTCCCAGATCTTGTCTCACCGCCATTTTTTCCAACTTCTTATTTCGCAAAACGCAAGCGACTTTGAGTTTCTGTAGACTCGAAACACCGGCAACACTGTGAGACCACTTCTTTTTCCGTTCATGAGAGGAGTCGGAGGCCCAGCGGGATTGCGGTCGTGGTAGGTGTCGCTCCCTTTATTCGGGTGTTTTATATTTTGAAGTTGCCAGCAGGACGTTTGCGTTGCTTTTGACGAAACGCGAGTTCCAGCGACAAAACAAAACGTATCAGGCCGGTATCGCACGCCGAAGCCTCGCCGTTGGAACGAGATCGGTGGGCGCTCCCTAGCCCTAACGAGGATTAGCGGCGTAGTGCGAGCGCACGACCGATGAGTGTGACAAAATGGTCGACGAAAACACCGAAGGTTGCCATGGTGTCGAGGTAGGCAACACTGGTTTGTCGGCAACAGGTATCACAAACGTTGTCGCAACCCTAAACAGCGGAGCGGCGGAAATATGTAGGCACCCTAGTTATCCCACTCGGCCACTTCCTCAGCTAAAAGCTATATTTCACAGGACAAACTTATATGTCACTTGCTACCCTATGTTCCCCTCTTTTTAGAGCGCAGCTCTTAGGCGCCCGTTTCCGGCTTGAGCGGCGTCGCAGTCGCCGTCGCCGTCGCCGTCGCCGTCGCCGTCGCCATTGACGTAACCGCGCGGTGCATTATGGGGAATATCCCATAATGCACCGCGCGAGCCCCTTCCCCCGCGGTCACGTGACCTCGGGGGGAGGGGGACGGGTGGTCACGTGCCGCCTCCGGGGTCACGTGACCTCGGGGAGAAGGGGGAGGGGGGTCACGTGACTTCTCAAGTCACGTGACCCTCCGGGCCACGCGACCTCGGGGGAGGAGGGGGAGGGGGGTCACGTGACCCCCAGATCACGTGACCCCCTACCCCCGAGGTCACGTGACCCCCCCGGAGGACATTGAAGAATCAGGGGAGGAGGAGGAGGAGGGGTATACCCTCCAATGATTACCCTTCCCTCCTCCTCCTCAAGAGCTGCGCTCCAATTCGGCGTTACAGGGAGTTGTAAACGGCTTTCATTTTTTTCTTCCCTTTCCAAAAAGCCCTACCCCCTTCCCTCTTCCTTTTTCCAGGCTCAAAGTTGCCGAACGGTCCCCTGTGAACACACATACACCACGACATCCCAAGGTCCCCCCGGCTCCCAAATCAGTCGCAAAGCCGCTGATAGATCCCCTGTCATGACGGAAGCATGGCGGAAAGCAGATTGCTGGAAATAGAAGTTTATATGGCATTGCACTGGTGTGGAAAAGTATTACGTATTTTGTCTTATTTCCGTGCCAAAATAAAAAAAGCGTTTAGAAACCGAACACTGTGCGTTTGTAGGAGCGCGAAAGAACATAAGAAACCGGGACAATCTGAACGATACGAGGCGCCTTCCGTCACTCAGCTTGTCCTTGTTCTTGTTTTTCTGGAGCCTTTCAAAAGTGGATGAAAAAAATATGAACTGATTGACCCGACTTACACATTAGAGCAGTTCATTTTCATTTCGACAGGCTCTCTTCAAATGTCTTGCATAGTTCAGCTTGTACTGGTTCGTTTTATTTTCGGTTCCTTTAAAAAAGTGAGCTCTAAGCCACTGGACCAACCTACCACATTCATAATTTGCGGAAGCGGCGAAATAGACATTCCATAAAAGGAAAGATTTGTCCGCGTTATTTGAGGCCTATAGAAACGTACCGAATGGAAGGGGCCGAAATCTTTTTAGAGCGCAGCTCTTAGGCGCCCGTTTCCGGCTTGAGCGGCGTCGCCGTCGCCGTCGGCGTAACCGCGCGGTGCATTATGGGTAAATTTTCCCGAAGAAACCCGAGGTCCTCCCGAAGGACCTCGGGTTCCTTCGGGAGGACCTCGGGAGGACCTCAGGTTCCTTCGGGAGGACCTCGGGGTGACCTCGGGTTCCTTCGGGAGGACCTCGGGAGGACCTAGGGTTCCTTCGGGACGACCTCGGGTTCTTTCGGGAGGACCTCGGGGGGGACCTCGGGTTCCTTCGGGAGGACTTCGGGTTCCTTCGGGAGGACCTCGGGTTCCTTCGGGACGACCTCGGGGGGGGGGGGGGGGGGGTCACGTGACGATGACGTCATCAGTGACGTCATCAGTGATGATGACGATGACGATGCGGATGCCGATGACGTCATCAGTGACGTCACTGATGACGTCATCAGTGATGATGACGATGCGGATGCCGATGACGTCATCAGTGACGTCACTGATGAGGTCATCAGTGATGCTGACGATGTGGATGCCAATGGCGTCAGCGGCATCGGCATCGTCATCATCACTGATGACGTCATCGTCACGTGACCCCCAGGTCACGTGAGGCCCCCTCCCCCCGAGGTCACGTGACCCCCCCCCCCCGGAGGAGATTGAATGAGGGGAGGAGGAGGAGGAGGGGTATACCCTCCCCTGAATACCCTTCCCTCCTCCTGCTCAAGAGCTGCGCTCCAATTCGGCGTTACAGGAAGTTGTAAACGGCTTTCATTTTTTCAAGAAGCACACAATCTTCTCTCCAATTCTCTCTAGCAATTTGATATGAAGGTATACTTGCACGCCGGCATTATTCGTTTAGGAATCAAGCGAAACTTTGTTTCGGATAATAATACGTCTACGTTCACTCCCATTCGATGATTATCGTGTTCTAGAGTCCGTACACGGAGTGACTTTCAGCGGTGTGTTTTTAATCTGATTGCCCACCAGAGCGCGAGACAGAACGCACTACGGCCGCAGGCCGTCGCGCTCTTCCCCCTATTCTGCGTATCAATAAACAGTCAAATACCCGGGCGGAGCCATCCATCGTGCTGGTGTAGGGAACCAGTAAGTCTGACCCTTGAAATGCAGGCGTGTCGCAAAACCCAGAAACATCTTGTTCGCCCACTTACGTTCTTCCCGGGCAGTGGGGATTGCCGTTTACAGGGGAATATATTCTGAACAGATACTCGAGCAAGTTTGAATTCAACATCAATTTCTTTTCTTTCTTCCGGGGTCACAGTGTTGGAACTAACACGTTAGAAGTAACAACGTTACTGGTAACGCGTTAGTGTTTAGTAACGTAACTCGTTAGAATACCAAATGAGTAACGAGTAATGTTGTTATTATTTTACGGTATCTGCTATCAAATTACGTTACCCATTACTCGTTACTTTTTATTAAAAATTGCAGCATGATGGTTTGAGAGCAAACTAATTTTTATTCTGCCCAAACAAAAAGTGGCAAAGAAACTCCAACTAAGCTATGTATAAACGACGTCATTACAAACTCCCTCAGAAGACACTTTCAACGTTCCCACAACCGGGACCAAGTTACGCGTGATTATCGCTTGGCCAAATTCTTGAGCGTCCTTGGTGCAGTCTTTCTATCGAAGCTACTAAGACCGCCGCCTTGTCCTGAAGGAGCAGCCGTCTCGCTGGAAAGAGACATCCGCTCAGAAGGCAACAGTCTGCCGCTGCTCGAAGGATTCTGCTGAATCGTTCCTAGCTACTCCAGCTGGTCAAGTCCTTCTTTCAAAATAAATAAATTCTCTTTCTTTTAACAACAGAAAGAATAAACTTTAAATTTGAAAGCATTGACGTTCCCACGCTTTGAACCAAAACAAGGGGCAAGGCTATCACAGAATTGAAAGGCGTCCATCACCAGAAATACGTCACTATCTTTTAGAATCCCTGCCGCCGTGGTACAAAGGTGCGGTCTCCCGCTGGGTAATGACTCCCGTTCAGAAGGTCGCCTCCCACTAAATCCTCGGCTCATCCCTTCTCCCATAGCGCCTCAAAAATTTGACAAAAGACTGCGTAACCACCACGGACGGCACCTCCTTTGTATCGCAGTTAGCCCCCAACTCCCTGGCATTCAAAGACCGAATTAGGCTGGACGCTGCGCCCGCGTAATCTTCCCATTCTTCTAAAGAGTCAGATTCGTAGCAGTAATAGGGATGGCTTTTTTCTGCTTCGCCGTTACTTTGCCGGTACCCGCGTGAAAAAAAAAAAAGAAAAGGTTTTTGGACATGAAAGACAAACTTAGGGTAAAGAGCTTATAAACGCTCGCCATCTTTTTTAATCATATATACACGTAAAAATACTACGACTACACATGTAATAATAACCAAAGTATGGCAGGCGCTATACTTCGTTGATAATCACCAATAATCTTCTTTGTTTATAATTATGGGTTATCTTAATGATCGGTTTCCTATTTCCGTTGCTTGTGTAGCCTAAAGCGGACCGAGAGGGGGTTGTGGGGATATTTATACAGCGTGTAGTTGGTCAGCCATTTAAAGTTGCGAGGAGTCACTCGCTGTAGATGAGCAATTTAGCCAGTGCAGTGCAACCGCTACCCTGGGGCCTTTAACGTGCACCACGCAGTAGTGATACACAACCGCACGCCGGTACGATGCTCATCCAGATCGAAACGGGCAGGGGTGGGGATTGAACCCAGGACCCCTCGGTTCTGCAGCGCGAGCTTTCACTCCACGTGCTCTGAGCTGGTGTGCGCTAGCCCACTCGGCTACCGATCCCCCATAGCGGACCGTGACTAAAACCGGTGTGGCTATGAGGTATTCAAAAATCTACGAAAGAGTAGACAACGAGCACGGACAGGACAAACATCTTTCGATTTTCAACACACAAAGGTCTTTATTGTCAGGCCGACAAGCAACGGGCTGCCGAAGATTTGGGGAAAGTGTTAGTGAGAAAGATTAGACCAGGGAGGGAGAGAGGGGGGGGAAGGCGGGAAGGTCGAAAGGTAGGGGGAAGGAGAAAAGGGAAAGAGCGAAGAAATGAGCGAGGGGGGCGGGAAAGGAAGTAAGGAAGGTTTGGATGGCGCTTGGCGTGGACTGGTATCTCTTCCCGAAAACTCTCCGAGTCAACGCCCGCCAGTTCGGCCCGTCAAGGTCGCCAACTCCGGGCCCAGCGCCGCAGAACATTTCGTCGCCGTCACTCCTGCTCTCGGAGAGGGAGATGACCTTCCTGTGGCTGGAGTTGGCGACCTTGACGGCCCGAACTGGCGGGCGTTGACTGGGAGAGTTTCCGGGAAGATATACCAGTCCACGCAAAGCGCCATCCAACCTTCCTTACTTCCATTCCCGCCCCCCCTCGCTGATTTCTTCGCTCTTCCCCCTTTCTCCTCCCCCCTACCTTTCACCCTTCTCGCCTTCCGCCCCCCCTCTCTCTCCCTCGCTGGTCTAATCTTTCCCACTAACCCTTTCCCCAAATCTTCGGCAGCACGTTGCTTATCGGCCTGACAATAAAGACCTTTATGTGTTGAAACTTGAAAGTCGAAAGATGTTTGTCCTGTCCGTCTTCTTTGCCTACTCTTTCGTATATTTTTGAATATAATACCAACGCGCTCAATCCAAGTCTATGAGGTATGTTGTTCGTCAGCAGTCCGTGTACTGTACAGTTGCCTTTGTCCTGCAACTTCTGCCTCTAACCAACAAGGCCGTTTTGGAACGCTTTGTTATACAAGCCCTTTTTACTGCCATCTCGCACTCGCTTTTCGTGCAAAATGGCAACGACCTCCGAAACATTGTTATAGCAGAGAGGAGGAAACCGACCCTCACTATCCTTCTAGCCACAATGTGAAGACGGAAATCACCTCTCGTTTCCTCCTCACCATCTTCCAATCTTCTTTTTTTGGGCAGGTTTTATGATTTTTTTTTGTGCAAATTTGGGGTGGGGACAGTGAGAGCTTGAAGGCTTTGAAAGGATTATCCGAAAGCCAGCCGGCACACCCGCGACAAGCTGAACAACTCGAGGAGCTGATTTGAGCGAGCTTGGCACTTGCTCCCTACGAGTTGGTTTGACTGTTTTTAGCATGAGGAGAACGATTCTTGCTAATGTGAAGGAAAGAAGTAGTCATTGAAGTATCAATTTCCTTATATATCTCTGATTTGGCATCTTTCGCTCTTTTGGCAAATTCATGGCGGCAGCAGGAAGTAAAAGCGTCGTTTTTTGGTACCTCAGGGATCGCGTTACATAGACCTGTGGTTCTCAATCATTATGGTTAGGGGCCGGCAGAGGTGACAGAGGATCTCATCCGTGGTGGGTCTAGCACTTTTCTGTGTAGAACGTTTCGCTGCAAGACATTTCGGTATACAATCTTTTTGCTGCGGGGACTTTTCGGTGCACGGACTATTGGTGAATAAATAGTCAAAATCGGATCATTCTTATTGTTCTCAAACGTAATAATTACTATTTTAGCTAGAAATTTATTTTCTTCACTTCATAATTTTGTAGACTTTTGGTCTTTCATCTACGGTCACTTACTGATATATGACCTAAGTAACCTTGTTAGGCGCAGCATTATCCTGCGTGAGGCTCGGAGACGTTAGAGGCTATGGTTCGCTCGCCGTTATCTGTTTTGCAACGTACGCACTACACGCTCCACATCGTGTTTACGCGAGTCGATAGAGGTGGACTCCTCTATTGGCGACAAAATGTTTTGCTGGCACCACCTCGCGGGCGCCCTCCTGTGACGCAGCTGGTAGGATGCGAGCAGACAACGCGCTATGTCACAGCAGAATGTGGCTATGTTAGTTCGCATCTACGCCAAATAAAAACGGTTTATTTAATAGACAAACGCGTATAAAATTTTTTGAGTGATCGTTTTAATGAATAACAGCACCTTAAAGTTTCTTTTTTTATTAATAAAAACATAAGAATGCTCAAAAACAAGCCTGGATCTTCACATTACATCTTGCGCGGCGTGCGTCAGGGCTATTCACAGCCTCTCTGATTCTTGGTATTTCGGATCTGTGAGGCCGCTGTAGAAAAAGGTTTTGCGTTCATTAGAGTAAATGGCGTGCTTTCTTCTTAGCTGTGCACGCGCGCACAGTTATGTTGCAAAGCGCCGCACACTTGTTTTAGCTACACTGATCTTGCTGATATCAACGCTTCAATCCAAGCGTGACTCGACAGTTGCTTCCGAGCAAATTCTCGTCATCAACTGACGCTTAGCTCCTCCCGAATCAAATATGTGGCAAAGAAGTTTGTCATACCGCGACTGTTGCTGAAAAGCAAAGCATACATTTTCACAGCTTCTTAAAATGTCGGGCATATTCCCAGCGAGATCTGGGGATGGATTAATTTGTGCTATCCTATTTTTGCTAAGAATTGTTTACAACTTTAAAACTCGCTCGCTGAGAAGCGCATCACGCATTATGCGCTTCTGGGTCCGAAAAAAATTCAACATACAAACGGTAGTAATTTATAGCAGGTGTATTTATCATTTTTAGGGACTCTGACGTGTCACAGACTTACCAGATTTAAGACTTCTATCGCAAGAGGGTCTCGCACATTTCGCATCGACCGGGTGAATAAGCAGGGATTTAGTTGAAACGACTCCGGAGGACAGGCACCACTTCATTTTGCCAGTTATTTTGAAGAAATATTTGTTTACTGGTTCACATAACTCTAAAAGGCGTCAACTTGGAAATAATAAGAGCATGACACTCACAGAACACATTGGAACCAACAGGATACACGGAGTCACTTTCACTGAAGTGTTTATTACACACGCGAGGGGCTCTGGAATTTCGCTTTCCTAATTTCAACTTTATGAGACAATCCTTTCTTAGCTTTTTTTTCGTCCTAATCACTATAAAAATTACTCTATTCGCCACGGTAGATGTAGTGGGAGAAAGCGCTAGATATTCCATTTTCATCATCCTGCTTTTTGTACTGGGGCAGAGAACAGCCCAACACCATCCTAGCGCGTCGACACCACAGCGCCAAAAGTGTTTGTTAGCACGAATACGTGTGTCACATGCGGTTTCAAAATTTGGTAAAATGTACTGCTACAAATATAGCTTCACCAAATAAACACAACGGGTGAAACAGGCTTTGCCGCGCGTTATTCGAGCAGCGCATGAAACGAGGTGTCAAGCCGGCAAATCCAAGATCTCCGCGGTCTGACCCAGTCTGCCCTACCCGTGACGTCACAAACGATGATGATGATAAATAAAAAGCGCCCCCTGTATTTCGCACACGCCGCCACCGCGTTTAGGAAAGCCCCCAAAGAGCAAGAGGCTTCAGAAGTTGTTTTAGAGCGCAGCTCTTAGGCGCCCGTTTCCGGCTTGAGCGGCGTCGCCGTCGGCGTAACTGCGCGGTGCATGATGGGTAATATTCCCCGCTAAATATAGCGGGAAATTTTCCCCGCTAAATTTTGCGTAAAATTTTCCCCGCTAAGTTTAGTGGAAATTTTTTGTCCCCCCCCCCCCCCTCGAGGTCACGTGACCCCCCCTCACCCCCCCTCCCCGTGCCTTCCCCTCCTCCTCAAGAGCTGCGCTCTAATTTGGCATTACAGGGAGTTGTAAACCGCTTTCATTTTTTGTTCGATAGCTTAGAGCAATTTTGAACATATTGAAATGTGCCTTCACCGCGTATTCGTATAGCTTCGATTGTTAATAGTTTGTTAATAATAAATTGTTAATAACCTTACACGACAAAACAAAATTAATTATCACTTGTAGGCCATAGGAGAATAACGTAGGCGTGTGCGGGTACAAAATAATTGTAATCAAGTCAAATATTGATTTGAATCAAGTAAACAAGCCGAGTTGGTAGAATTCTATATCTATTTTATTTGAGATCAAATGTTTGCTTATTCTCGTATGATAAAAGCAGTGGCTGTGCGTGACCTATGGTCAACGTCTCCTCCGTGCTGTAATGATGTTGCCGGCCGTAAAAAAACGCGTTAAAATCGTGTTTATACAGGGCGATTTTTTTTTTTTTTTAACGACGACGTATTTTTCTAAAAAAATTTCAGAGTTGCGCAATTGCGATTTTTGCCTTATTTGTAGTCATCAAAAACATCAAATCATTAATTTTTTAAAGAAATGTAACACGTGAACTAGTCTACAGCCGTCTAAAAAAACATAATTTAGACGCGAATCGTGTTACCGCAATCCTATGCGGGGTTGTAGCGTATGTGGCCGCATACGAAAGTATCTGAATATGTCTTAAAGCTAAAGAAAAGGAGTAAAAAAAAAAGGAGAAAAGCTTTCGAAGCTCATATCCAGCGTGCCTAAGTAATCCCTGTTGTTTGGGATTGAAGCAGAGAACCTTGAAGGGTTACAGAAATTTTGTTCAGGGGCCGGCAAGCCCATCAGCACTCGTGCGAGAAGGACGTGAAAAGTGAGGAGGAAAACGAGGAGGAAAGGGGAGGGGAAAATAGAAAAGAGGAGGAATCTTCTGCCACGCTGAAGAAAGTTTTGAGCGCCCCCTTTAAAGGGATGGTGAACCGAAATTTGGATTAAAAACAAAAACAACACACAATGCAGGATATGTAGGCGGGAAGCTACAATCCCTACAACACTACTCGTAAGGCGATATCTCGAATGGACGGCCATATTTTTGGAGAAAGAGGTCGAGATTGAACCAGGCGGACGAGGCGCGTGACGTGAAGATACCTGGTTTCCTCCTCTCTTCGCTTTGCCCCCTCCAAGCGGCGAGGCGGAGTAGACGCGAGGCCGTTTTATCTCCTTCTCGGAGAAACATGACGGGGACATTTCTGTCAAATGCGCATTCTTTCTTGAAAAAAAAGGTCATCCGTTCGAGATATTGTTGTATGAGTGATGTTTTGATGTTTGTAGCATCCCGTTGCACGCTTTTGCCGCCTTGCTCTGCGGAATCAAGATTTCGGTTCAGCATCCCTTTAAAGGAGTCATGAAAAGCTTTTTCAATTTTTTCCTGTTTAGCTTTCCTCGTCAACTCATAAATCGCGCATTCTACCGAACAGTTCAAGGAGACGGAAAGGGGGAGTCCTATCTTGCTCGGAATCTTGTTTGTGTAATCCGGTCTCATCCATCTCCCCCTAGAAGATTAGCCCGGCGCTCAAAATTCAGGCAAAAGTTGCTTTTCCCACTCCGTTCACCCCGCAGCTCACAGTGCTATGAAAGCTACATGCTCCTTGGGCCAGCCACACCTTTGCCACGTGATCACGCTCTCTCGCGCATACCCACGAGCAGAGAATGGGTTGAGGTGATGAAAGGGGGGTGGCTGATTGGTCCGGCAAGCGCGTAGCTTCCACCACAATGTCAGCTTAGGAATGAAGGGAATAAGTGAGGTCCGGTTTCGTGTGACGTGCGTTTGGGCCCGGTGGCGTGCTGCGGTGGCCCAGTGACGCGCTGTGGGGTCCGCGGATGTATCACAGTGGAAAGGCAGAGAGCTTACGAAGGGAAGGATTTACAGAATAGACCGTTGTGTTTTTCAAATTTTCGTACTGAAAGTCAGGCTTTTGACTTTCTACATTTTTTTTTTCTTTTTTAGTCCACTGAACGATGTGCTATTAGTAAGATCCCAATATAAAATGATCCAGTCCAACCCAAATTTTGTTTCAAAAGCCCTTTAAGTGTTATGTTTAAAATGAGGGAAACGAAGTCAGACAATTTTCTGTTTAAATGTCTGCTCTGTATGCCGAACCTCAAGCTGCTGAGCACATCCAGGACGTCAAACTCTAATTTGAAAAAGCACATTAAGAGTTATTCTTCAATGTCACTTACTTTTTTGTGTCAAAATGTCGTCGTTAAGCTTTCTCAGCCAAGAAAACGCACCTTTCTTTCGAGTTCGTTTTGTCAGTCGCAGTTCTTCAGCTACATCTTACAATGCTCATTAATGTAACCTAGCGAAAAAGTCTTCGAAACGGCTTAGTTAGTTTACTTGTATAATTCAGAAGGAAAATAAATAAATCATAGAAGTTATATATAAACACGCCTATGTGATAGATGTTTAAGGTTGCAGATTATTTAGACAGGTTTTTTTATACTAATTCGTGATGCAGTTTATTTAGTTAAACATTCGTTGTTCCACACGACTGATAACTAGAAGTAAACGGTGGTGCTTCGCATCAGTCCTAATTGTTTTTCTTTTCCACCAGTCCCTCCATTCGCAGAAGCTTTCAGAGTTCGCGTTAATTTCAGAGAAACGAAACACCGAAGCTACAACAAACCTTCCCAACACACCCTTGAGGAAGCAGAGGAAGATCGACCGTATGCATCAAACTCCCGTTTCTCAAGAAGTGTTCGATAATCTTATAGAGACGTTCCTGGTTGAGACTCTACAGTCATGTACTAACAGCTGTCATATACTAACAGTGAAACACAAAGTAACGACAAACAAAGCTAAAAGTAAAGTCCGTTAGTTATGGCCAGTAACGACACCGGTATTTCGTTACATTTACAAAATTGTAAGGGAACTTTGTAACGTGTTAGCTTTTTTCCAAGCTAACGAGTAACGCGCTAAATCGTTAATTATTTTTGGTAACGGGCACAACACTGCTGGGAGACATTTTCGGTGTCAAAAGGATCGCAGATACGGAGTCGAAAACATGATTATCATTGAATAGTAGTGGACGTAAACGTAGAATGATCCGATGCAAAGTTTCGCTTGATTCCTAAACGAATGATGCAGGCGTCCAAGTATACCTTCATATCAAATTGTTAGACAGAACTGTAGAGAAGATTGTGTGTTTCTTGTAAAAGATTTTGGCCCCCTTGTATCCGGTCCGCTTTTTAATAGGCCTAAAATAACGCGGACAAATCTTTCCTTTTGTCGAATTTCAACTTCTTCGCTTCCGCAAGTAATTAATGTGGTAGATTGTTCCAGTGGCTTAGAGCTCTCTATTTGAAAGGACCCGAAAATAAAAACGGACCAGTACAAGCTGAACTATGCAAAACATTTGAAAAAGAGCCTGTCGTAATGAAAATGAAATTCTCTAATGTGGTAAGTAGGTTCAGTGGGTACATAATTTTCATCCACGTTTGAAAGGCTCTGGAAAAAACAAGAAACCAGGACAAGCTGCTTGACGCAAGGCGCCTCGTATTGTTCAGGTTGTCTCGGTTTTTTATGTCCCTTCGGTTCTCCTCACAATGTTCGCTTTCTAAACGCTGTTTCTATTTTCGCACAGAAATAAGACAAAAATACGTAATAATGTTTCACACCAGTGCAATTCAATAGAGACTTCTATTTCCAGCAAGCTGCTTTCCGCTATGCCTCCATGTCATCCTCCAGGCCGCGAATGTTTGAGTACAGTGATTAAACTATTTACATGTATATTGACATGCACTTCAAATCTGGCACTCTCTCTTAGAAGCAGCATGTTAGTGCACATGAATTCCCCTGAGTCTTGCCTTCTAATTGCGTCGAAGTAAAATAGAAATATACCGGGCATTATTTGTGCGCAAGGCTAGATTCAACGGTTGCCTATTATTTATACAAACCCCCTGACAGATTCACTACCATATACCGAGTCCTTTCTCCAAGAAGCGAGGTTTTGGTAGAAATTCGTTGCTGGGCCGCTGTTCTTTGTAGTGGCACGGGGAAGAAAATGAAGAGAGAGAGAGAGAGCGGCCTGGGGGGGGGGGGGGGAGGCAATAATTTTTGCAAGCTAATATGTTTCTTTTTGCGCCAATTGGTATGCTTTTGTTTAGAGTGCTATAATATATGGTGTAAACAATTTTACGCACTGCCTCGGGTGCTTTGACCTTACGCACTGGAGCGTCACAGGAGCGAGTATTTCCGCAAAATAAATACGAGGACCTATTTCTCCTTTTGAAATTTGAATCGACCACTTCTGTGGCATCACGACGAACATACTTTCACCATGAAATAATAAACAATAATGATTGATGATGAAATTGATTGGGCTCAACATGTGAGACGCTCATTCTTCGCCCTGACAAAAACGTCTGGGTCTTCATGCCGAGTGCCTTTCTCCTCCTCGGTTAAAACCGCGGTGCACTGTTCCACCCAATCACTGTCCACTTTCTATTGGGTGGTCCGACACCCTCAATTCGAAGACGAAGGTCACGCACACATTATTTGGGTGGCAAAAAGGGATGTTATGCGATGTTTATTATTCACATTCGAATGTGGAGAAGAGTAGCCAAAATCGCCTCGTGTGCGGCTGCTTCCTGGAGTGCCTAATCTCTTACCCCCCATTAGAAAATGGGATGGGGAGATCGTCACATGGAGAAAGGGGTCACAGGACGATGGGGACAGATTCTCAGATATTAATTCGTCACAGAGACTCGTGCGAGCGACTGCGTCATTAAACGGCGACTAGTTAATATAAATTCACTATGCCCACATCCCTGATGAGGAGTTTCACGACTTCCCACTGTGACATAAACTAATAATTAAAAAAAAGAAAACTGATCTTACAATACTCATGTGCATTTTCTTTCATCATATTACGAGTCTTCAGCAAGTTGATCTCAGTTGCTGGCTTGAACGATCAATAATTCGAATGGCAGCCAAATCAGTTTTACTTTCGCCTTGCATGCACCTCTTCGATAAAACCAATAAGCACCGGAATTCCTTTCTGCTGCATGTGTACCAGCACCCCTCGTGCAGCAGCATGGCTCCATTTCTCTCTATTGCGATCACCTATATCCTTTTGAATGTATAGTCTGAGTTCAAAAATAGTCGCTCTTATATTGCCTTCGCATTCACCGTTCGGGACGGACCGAGAAGCTAAACGTCTGTTACAAATTCTTCGAACATTGAGAAGCGAAAGACTGCTGAGTTAGAGGTGCCCACTTTGTCAGGCCGACTCAACATTCAATGTTCCACGCGACCGAACCAGAAGCCAAAACGTTAGTAACAAATTCTTCGCCATTCAAAAGCCAAAAAAAAAAATACTAAGATATGAGGTGAGTCACTTTTTCCGCCCGAACCAAATCGAACACTGCATATTTGGGGAAACGAACTATTGTGGGACCGGTTGGCCGCGTGACGAGTCATCCTATGACGAATGTTCCTGCGTGCCGAATCGTCCTGTGACCAATCGTCCTGTGATGAGTGCGCATGTGACGAATGGACCGTATCCCGAGTAAAATGTTGTATACAGCTATGTTACTGAGAAGTTGTGATCGTCCAAACAATGGGGCGTTGTGGATACGGGTGAAGCAAATACTTATGTTACGACTGCACCGTCTTTATTGGAAGCCAGAATTGCGGCTTGCTTCTTCCACCCTCCTGACGCCAATCTTGTCCAATATTGAATAAATTCGGTACAGCGTTGATCGCGGAAGCCCGCGCCAATATTTTAAGGTCTTTATCAAGTTACAAAACAAACATCAAGCAGAGGTAAGTGCGAATAAATATGCAAAATAGTGGAAAATGGGATGAACAACCAATGAGGAAGATATATGTTTCGAACAGTAATGACGAGATTAGGTAAAGCCACTTGATTTATGTCTCGGAAAGAAATGTATTATCGACGACCTGAACCGTTTATTGCACCAGCCAATCGCTATGCAGACACGGCAATGGTTCCAGCAGCCGCGCGATGCCAGAGGGCAGCCGCTGCAACGACCCCAACATACCGCGGCCCCTCGATCTCCACCGACCGAGCGGCCTCGGACCTGCGTTGGGTCGCGCTGGCTTTCTCAGTCTCACGGATCGAGCGTGCCCGCGTCAACGAGGGGAAGACACCTGGAAGTCTCAAGGTCGTTCTCGCGCTCGCAGCTAGACTCCGTTTCACCTTCAGTCCGAGCGCAGCGGACGCTAGGAGCCATCCCAGCCAATCCAGCGTGGAGAGAGTGTCATGTGACCTTGAGCTCCCTGCGTCGCTCTGCCCAACCGGCAGGTCACACGATTTTCTCCCGGCGCTGGATTGGCTGGGATAGCTCGTGGCGTATACTGCTCTCAGGCTGAAGGTGGAACGGAGTATAGCCGCTCATTTTGCGCTTTTTAAGGATTATCCGTACAAGAAAAGCAGACACAAAAGAAGCCCCTGCCGACACGTGACTTTTGGGAGAGGGTGAGAAGAGGAAGGGCTCGAGGAGCATTTTCCGAAAGGAAAACTCCGCTTCAATTCGGTTTTGGAAAAACAATGCAGTCCTCTTCAGTATCGCCTGGGAAGACCACACGTCAAATATTACGACGCAGATCTGTCTAAATGTTTTTTTAAACGGTCCGGCAAACTTTGCAACTCGCCAAGTTGCCGAAATCGGAAAACTTGAGCCGCCAAATTCAGGCGAAACAACCGGAAGCGCAGTCAAAGCTACAGCGTGGGCGTAGCCAGCAAAGAGCTAAACGTCATCACCATTGCCCCCTGTTGCTTGTTTTTGTTCTCTGTGCGAACGTAGCGGATGTCGTTAGCAACGTTTCCTCTCGGCGCACAGCGGTGTCCGCAGCGCTCATCTTGGGAGCCGTACGGCCGACCCGCCGTGGTTCCGCTATTACAGCCGTCTCCCGTGTCGCAAAACAACCGCCGTGGTCGTTTCACCGTGTGTGATTATTGTCTCTCGGATTTTCGTCCACACTACGGACACTGCGTGCGCAGGTATATCCCGCAGTTGTGCAGACGTCATCGAATGTCGTAGACAGCAAAACGTGGCTAAGTGTGCGGTGCAGACGACACTTGCGCCTGGCACACGCCCGACTCAATCCGCCCGTCGTTGCGTAGTGGATCACGCGACATCTCGTACAACGTGCAGGCCATGTTCTTGGCGGTCCGAGGACAATCTTGCCGGACGGAGCCGCAGTTTTGGTTTCGATTTCCGCTCGTGTTTAAAATTATATTTGAAAATATATATATCCCATTTTTCGCGAAGCAAACGGCCTGGTGTCTTTTACTAAGGCTTTTTAATGTAAAATTACTCATTATCCCAAAATCTTCGAAATTAAGCGGAGTTGCCCTTTAGGAAAAGGGAAGAGAAATTTCTGACAACATTTTATATGGCATTCAATGAAACGTTGTTCGAGGAAATAGCGGGTCCCACGACACATTGTCTACAGTTGATTTTTGATTCTTGCCACCTTTAGTAATATTAGTGTTAAAGGGTTGTCGGATAAGCAGTAATACGTTTGAATTCACCTCTAATTTCTTCCCTTCAACAGCAGCTGACTTTTTGGTGATTTACTTGTACCTAGCAGAATAGCTTTATTTTATCCTTTCATTGGTCATTATGAATTAAATGGTGGTTAATGACTATTACTCACAATTTGAGATATTTAGGTTGCGGCAGCAATACCTCTGACTGTTTGTGTTGCGGATAGAGGAACGTACATTGAAAATTAAAGCTTCCAAGTTTGGAGCACATGGTGTAACGTTATTATTAAAGGGATACTACAACAAAATTTCGGCGCTCATTATTTGGTCTTTATGTGTTCAAAAGAGCAGTATCACATCGAACACACCAATAGCTTGTTAAAAAAGTCTCGAAAAGAAAATTTTAAAACGAATTAAACTATTAGCAAAGAGCACCTGGTGGATGTCGCTAACGCCTCGCTTGTAATGCCCGTCCAGGAACCTTGACAGCTAGTGACGGTGAGTGTCTCGCCTCCGGCCACAACGAGAGAAGACGGGAAAGAGGAACTCCCCTCTTCCCGAGAACGCCTTTTGTGTTTCGCAGAAGTCGCTATTGTCCCCCTACAAGATTATAGAAGATTAACCCGTCACTCAAATTTCGTACAAAAGCAGTCGCTTCGGTGGCTGGAACGACTAGGCCATCCTCTCGACGTCAGCCTCGCCGTAGCTTTGCTCGTCCCAAGACGACCTACTTCACGATTGCGTTGGATTTCACGTGGTCTCCGCTGGGCCTTCTCCGAGCGCTTGCGAGAGTGGGCCGTTTATAACAAAAACTGCAGCCACCAGGCTCAAAATATAAACGTGCGATTGTCATTTACGGATATTTTGGATCATATTCAACCTATTTTTGAACACAACAGGAATATTTCAAATTTTGTTGAAGTATCCCTTTAATAACCTAACTAAAATTAAAGGGTGCTTGCAGGAATAAGACAAAAATTTTGCTAGACGAACACAGAAACACAATAAAAAACATCCTGATTATTACATCTCGGACACACAAATACACAGGACTAAGCCGCAGAAAAAGGCAGCTTATGAGAAACAACACAGCAGAAGACAATCGAGGAAATGTCTCATCGATCCTGTTCTGCAGTGTTGGCTTTTATAACCTCAATCTCGTGTTGTTTTTTTTCACAATGTTAAATTTATACCAGCTCTCTTGCGCCCTTGCGTTCTGTTGAAGTTTATGATAATAAATTATGTACATCAATTTTGTCCCGGTTTTATCACAAATTAGCTCCTTTGATGATAGTCAAACGTGGCTCATGCATAAGACATGCATGAGTGTTTTGTGAAAGCTCTGAAGCCTTCGAAAGGTATCTTTTCACTGACGAGTGTTTTACTTGAAAATCTGTGTAAACCATTATGCTCTCCGATAGCGATAACAAATAACGGCCTCACTCGGACAAAAATTACCTTATCAGAACGGAAATGCGGTCCTCTTAAACCTGCCTTTTGCGCAAAAGAGGATAATTCAGTACCCTTACCTCCAATGAAAAGGATATTGATTTGCGCCTGCTTCGTCCAGGTGTGTCGGTCCACGGGTTCGCCAGTGCGCACCGCCTTCGTTATTCTTGCGGAGGAATAATTTCAGGACGGCCGCCAACAACTACGTTTTTGCGTTTCAAACCCAATGAATGGGTAAGATCTCATAAGCCTTTTCAGGGATAAAATGAACAACGGAGAATTTCGACATGTTGTCAATAAATCCTGAAATGCTGTCCCGAATAGAAATGAAATATAAAGTCCAGAAAAGTAGAATTGACGCAAATCACGTTAAAAAAAAAAAAAAAAAAAAACGTGAAGTGGTTTTACTCCTAAACAGTGACTGGTTATGAGTGAAGTCGAGATCACAGGAGAGCTATACTTCGCTTCTGAAGTTCCGTGCCGCAAAACTGAGGCTAGTTGCTGTATGCAGGCAACCCCTTGCGCAATCAGAAAGAGCGCCCGAAGCAGACTGCGAGAAGACGACGACGAGAGAGCTAGGGAGCGTCAAAAGGTCAAATTGAAACCAAATGTAGGACTTTCAACACGATGAGCTTCCCAAATTTTGCTCCCTCTCGTCCCGCTTTCCACATTTGCTGGCACACCAGAATCGGAGCTGGCTAGCTGTGTTCATCATTATCAACCTGTTATTAAAAACGGAAGATTATTACCTCTCCGCTGTGAGGCGTCAAAATTATTTTCCCCGAAAGATCGCTTCTTGTGAAACAACCTTCAAAACATGGTAGCTTTTCCAACTGGCGACTAAAAATTCACGCAGAAACACGTTCTCAACATATTTATTACGGATGTCATATCTGGTTTGATATGAATCAACGTCGTGCAAGCTTGAGTCCGTGTGACCATTGTCAAATTTCCAGTTGTCCTGCAATGACCAAATTGTCCATCTAGCGTATCTCATAGTCTCAAGCGGAGAGAGAAGCCGCTTCATACGATGGCAGACGGAACCCACGTTTGCAAGTAGAATAAAGGCTATCATCATCATCACTTCAGCTTAGCCTCGAACAGTACAGCGTGGCAACGCTGCAGTGCCCATTCTCTCAAATCCTATCAAACCCGGGTGCCACGCGCACTGCAAACCGGTTGCGACATTGCAATTCGCTGGCAAGTATAACGTCGGAGATGGACGATGTCGTGTACGACATGGTGAAAGTTTGTTGGACATGTGAAGTCATTGATTGAAAATTAAATACAACAGCCAATCTCCTGTTGTCATCTGCGGCCGTGGGGTGATAGAGATCGGGATATTTTTGGCTGTGGCGTTCTCCCCCATGTCGCGATGGTACACGTGCACGAATTAGAAGAAAACACCCATAACTCGTGCGGTGGTAATATATCCTAAGTCTGCAAGTGTAAGTAGTTATAGTGCGCCATCCATTAGTTGAATTTGAAACCACAAAAATGTACAGCCCGGCCACTCGCCGGCTTCGGCAATTAGGTCTCTGCAGGCGCGACCAGGGATGCGCCACCTTTGGTAGCAAATGGGCTAGCGAACGTTGTGCCTTCAGCCATATTCCGACTTTTAGTACACGGCAACGTTGCTAGAACACTCAGATGAGAAACTCACCGCTGAAAACTGGGCCTGTGGCGTCCACCGAGACCGTGCTCAATACGCCAACAGCGCCACTCTTAATCTTTTCTTTTTTCTTATTTTTTTGTTTACTGTGGTCACCTTGAGCTTGCAGAAAGCACGTTTTTGCGCAAGAACAAACGGAAAAAGCTCTTTTTGTAGTAAATTCTTTTGGAGTTTATTACAAAATGAAGTGCGCGTGATTTTTTCTAATATCTTTAGCTTCAAGGGTTTGCGGAAAAATTAATACTGTTTCTATAAAACCTTGTCTCAGCGGTGATTTCAGGTAACGCGTCCCGACCTTGGCGCATCCTAACAGAGTGGTTCAGGTAACGTTGGTACACGGTTTCCTAGGCAACATGGAGCTCGAAGCAGTGCAGGCCCATTCACACCGGTGGTTGAGTCGCGTTGCGGACGCGTTTGCTTGAAAATTCAGTTCAATTGCTCGCCATTGGATGACAAAAACGGGCGGATCCGCTAAGCCTTTGCGTTTTGAACGCCAGTGTGGAGAAGCGGTTTAAGCTGTGTCTTTGTAGTGTCGATCAATGTTCCGTCAGAAGCAATTTAAGAAACAGTTCACTTCACAATGTTGCGATGTTTGGGTCTATACTACAGTAATACCACGTTGCATAAAAAAGATGTCATGCACTGCACTTTCGCAACATTTAAATTATGCCGCCTAGAAAACGTTGTACCTTCAACCCTTCTCCGACATTTAGTACACGGTTTCCTAGGCAGCATGGCATTCGAAACAGTACCCTAACGCTGTGCCTATGTCGTGCCGATCAATGTTGCCTCAGAAACAAATTGGAGACAGTTCACTATACAATGTTGCGATGTTTGGGTCTGTACTACAGTAATACCACGTTGCATAAGAAACATGTGCGCTGCAGTTGCGCAACATTTAAATTATGCCGCCTAGCAAACGTTGTACCTTCAAACTTTCTCCGATTTCTAGCACACGTTTTCCTAGGCAGCATGGAATTCGGTACAGCAGCCTAATGCCGTGCCATTGTCGTGCCGATCAATGTTGCGTCAGAAACAAATTGGAGACAGTTCACTACACAACTTTGCGACGTTTGAGTCTGTACTACAGTAATACCACGTTGCATAAGAAACCTGCCCTGCGCTGCAGTTGCGTAACCTTCAATCTTTTTCCGACTTTCAGCACACGGTTTTTTAGGCAGCATGAAATTCGAAACAGTAGCCTAACTGCCGATCATTGTTGCGTCAGAAACTAATTGGAAACAGTTTCCTACACAACGTTGCGATTGTCGCGTTTGTACTACACTGATACCATGTTGCATAAGAAACCTGTCGCGCACTGCAGTTGCTCAACATTTAAATTATGCCGCCTAGCAAACGTTGTAAGTAGTAGAATAAGTGTACGACGGATTCGGCCAACTGTCCATCAACGCAGAAGGGGGCGGAGCAAAACCCGATCCGGCCAATCACAGCGCAGGAAGGCGGGGCCAAACCCAATCCAACCAATCACAGCGCAGTAGGGCGGGGCCCTTTCCCTCTCTCCTATCCCGGTGACCAATGACAGGCAGTGGGCATCGATGGCCCCGCCCACAGGACATTAGCCAGTGACCAATCGGAGCTCAGCGAGGTGCGTGACAGAAGCGTGTCGCTTACAATGACCGCAGACCGCAAGCCGCAAACCTGCTTGACCAGGTATCAACCACATACCTGGTCAAGCATCTGATATCAACCACATAATGTCACACAGGGTCCGAGCTTCGTTCGACAGAGGGCGCTCTCGTGATGTCGCACAGGGTTTGTGCTGCACCCGAAAGAGGGCGCTCACATGATGTCACACAGGGTTCGTGCTGCATCCGAAGCAGGGCCTCCGCTCCGGTCACATGACGGTCACGTGTTTTGAATTTGAATCGCTGCGGGGTAAATGCCCCTTTTATTTGATAAAATAGGCTTCGCGGGCACGGGGAATCGACCGCACGACCTTTTGCTCAGAAGCCCGACGCACTACCCCCTGAGGTACGAACGCATTCCTTCTTGGACGACTTCAATTCATCCTAGTATTTCGTACGTCGAGCGCACAATTCAGATCACGTGTTATAGCTGTCGCAATGCTTGGATTTTGTTACGGAATTGCTGAGTCATTCACCGGAGGGCGCTACAGGGATGACGGAAGAGTTCAGGATTATGGAGTCACCTGTCAGGCGGGAAAATGAACGAGAAAACGAGAAATGCATTGTCGCGTGTTTTCCCGGTGGGTCATGTGACCAACGTCACCTGTTATTTGAATCGCTGCGCAGTTGACACCTCGGTTCATAGATGGCGCGTGTCTTTTGTTGCTAAGCGTCTTTGTTGTTAGGGCATGAGTGACATCGTGCGTCGTGGGTCTGACGGACTCGTCACCTCGGGAATGGCTTTCGTAATCTGGGTGAAAAAAAAAAAAAAACCCTACACGGAATTTGAACGCGTCATTGCTCCAGGTCATTTGACGAAGCCTATCTATACAATTCCGTCATGCAGGAAGAAATCTAGACAGGTTTCGTATATGTCTCGAGAGATCGGAATGTTATTTTCTTTTTTTTTCATATGCGAATGAAATACATTGTTTCCACGCTCCGCTCGGTCGCTTTTGTTTATTCAGCTGTCGCGTGGGAGCTCGGAACGTCACTTGTGCGTCGGAGGTCGGTCTGGCATTCGTAATGCGGTTAAAAAAAGGATGCTTTATTGAGGCAGGTCATGTGACTATAGTTGTGCGACGTTGCTCGTCTTCCTATCACGTGATTTCGCGTGCGCGCGATTCAAACGGTGTTCACGAACTCGTAGCCTCGTGGCGCCCCCTTAGCTGTTGCATTTGGGGTCTTCGAGCCGCTGGGTTTTGGTGTCATGTGACGGTCCCCAATAGCAGGAGCTGGGTCCCGCCACATTGGGGTTGAGGTGACTGGAGGATTTCGAAGCTCGCGGACCGTGATTAATGTTGATCCTGCGTAAAGCTTTAAAGCGGCCCTGTTAAAATTTGGGGCCAGCTCGCAAAAACTTTGCAAAGACCCAGCGAATTTCGGGAGTAGGCGCCATCTAGTGTTAAGACTGTGAAGTGGTCCTCCTTCAAATTAGGTGCCACCTGATGGTAAAAGCTTTGACCCGATATAAACTTTGGACGTCATGTGACGGTCCAAATGGCAACAGTCGCGGTCCCGCTAATTTGGGGGTGAGGGGACGCTGAAACTTTGAAGCTGGTGAACCGTGTTAAATCTTGGTCCAGCGTAAAGCTTTGAAGTGGACCTGCTAAACGTTGGGGCAAAGTCTTGAAACCCACAGACCGTGCTGTACCCAGTGATTTGTTTTCAAATAAACACCATCTCTTGTTAGAACTTGAAGTACTCATCGCCAAAAATTGCTGACATCTGGTGGTGAAAGCTTCGACCCACTAAATTTGGGGCGTCATCTGAAGATTCTCTTAGCACCAGCTGGATACCGCTAAAGTTTTTTTTTTTTTTTTTTTTTGCTGGAGGGACGGTAAAACTGAAGTTCGCAGACCGTGCTACATCTTGGCCCAACGTAAAGCATTGAAGTTGCCCTCCCGCGCGCTTAGCACACATGGTCAGCTGTATCAACCTAATTTTGAGGGGTGACGGTAAAAATTCGAAGCTCACGAACCGTGCCAAGTTGAGACAAAAGCGTAAAGTTTTGGCGTGGCACTGCCACATTTTGGGAGCTGACCCCCAGCGCGTAAAACTCTGAAGTGACCCTAATAAAAATTCGAGCCCAGCGCGTAACACTTTGCACAGTTCCAGCCAAATGTGGTATACCCGACACCTAGCGTAAAGACTTTGAACTGGTCGAAGATTATTTTAAACCTCAATAAGATGAAGTTAGCGTTTCCTCTTCTCGATTTCGCGCGCCCACAGTTTAAATTGGGGGTTTAGGCGTATGAGTTGTCACCTCCCTTCACAAATGGTGCGCGTTTTTGTTGCTAAACGTCTTTGTTGTTAGGGCGTCAGTGACATCTGGCGGGGTTGGTGTGACCTTGCGACATCTGTTGCTGAAAAGTTAAATTGATCGTATTCCGAAGGCGTGCTCATCCGTATTTTTGTGCGCGAGCAAGTCCGGCCTTTGTGCGTATGAGTTGCGGATTCCGTTTGTAGATGGCGCGCACCTGACTCTTGTTCAACTGACGTGAACTTTTATCATTATCACGCGAAATCTCTCGCTAATTATAGCGCCAGATTGGTAGATGGCGTCAAATCTATCGCGCGCGCGCGACGTTTCTCGCTAATTTAGCGTCATCTGCCGCTGCCGACCGGAGCGTGGTCGCATCCATACGCGCTAAAAACAAGACATATATGGTGTTTCATATTTTATTCTCGTACGCTCTAAAAACACCACACTTCTAAATGCAGATCCGGTGTTCATTTTTTTTTTTCTTTTCACTCTACGCAACAAAGAAATCATTGGAAACGCTTTACACAAAAAAATGTCACACAAGCTATTTCAAGATACAACCGAGGCAAAGAAGTTCTGAAATAACATCTCAGGAGCAACGCGCGATAGGATCCTCGCATCTCAGATAACTCCTTGACGATGTCGCTCACCTCCAGAATGTATCCCGTCGGAGTGTCATCTGGAACGGCATCAATGTTCAGGCAGGCAATCTCATATTTTGTCATCCACCCAAAGTCCGACACGGGCAGGGCTTCTCTCATTGTCGCCGAATACAGACCGTTTACGTCCTAGTCCAAAATCTGAGACGGTTGGTGCTGCGGGTTAAACGTATCCGTTCCCGGAATATCTGCGTCAGCATGGCGGGTTGCGCATTGGGTAATCCCTCCGCGAATACCCTGTTCTATCATGAGATAGGTGGCAGGATCGTCAATTAGCTGCAGTCTTACTTTCGACTGTTTCAGCGCACACGACAAGCTTAGGGACGGTAACGATACGAAATGTAAAGCCTCAATTTCGTACGTCTCCAGCGTCCAGCGTCTAAATTTTTGGACAACATCGGCCAGTAGGAGGCAGTCCGTCTTTAAATAAAGGTCGCTGTATTCTCCAAGGTTCTTCAAACCAAAGGAATCGAAAACGACCTGTGCATGTTGGTAGTCCTCTTCACACTCACACCCCGTTCCCAGTCAACTTGTTAAAAAAAGGCCTCTCGTGGCGGGTGGCTTTGACCCTCATAACTCTCAAAGCTTGTAATGCAATTATAACAAAACACTCTTTTGCGGGCAAGGAGGTCGACGTGTTCGGGAAAGGACTGCCGAAGGCAACAAAAATGCTCTGTGCCCTTAGAGTGGAGATTTTGCACGAGCGTCTCCAGGCTTGCATTAAGAAATGCGAGGCTGTCAATAAAGCGAAGGTTGCCTATCTCTGACAATTTAAAATTCTGGCACGAGCTTCCGAGTACTCGAACAAATTAGGCTTGCCTAGAAGGAAACTGAGGTCGTAGGAATGGTTATGCGCTATGAGTGGAACGGTATGTTTGTTGATTCGATGGTTTAGGTTACACTGGAGCAAAGCGCCCGCCTAGACTCTCCCGTGAAGTGGTCGTGGTCGCGAGTTTTCAATTTCTTGCTAAAGCTTTCGTTGTAAATGACACAGCGGGAAGAGTCCGTTCACTCGACCTGATCAATCGGGGTATTTCATTCGCTAGAAAGTTGAGAATGAAAATTAATCTTTCAACGCAGTCGGGTCCGCGGTAGAGGTATTCCTCAACAATGAACGAATCTTTTGAGCGGATGACGAGAAGACAGAAAGAGCAGGGGACGCGATTCTCGTAAACATTGCCCGTCGACTGAGTCGGTTCCAGAATCGCTTCAAAGTCGTAAACGCAATAAAAGGGGAACTCTTCCATGACATGCGTACTCCGACGAAAGTACAGTTCGTCACCCTTGTTTGGGAAGACGATTTTGCCCGGCTTCTTGTCCCTGCGCATTGAGAGATGGTCAGATAGGGTTTCTTGCCTCTGAAACCCGGTTAGACACGTCTTACAACGAAAGCGTAGGCTTTTGGCATTTCAAAAAAAGCCTCGCAAAGTTTGTAATGCCCACAAAATGGTTCTCAGCAAGGAGAAGATCGACATGCTGCTCCAACTCGTCATCGACTACCTTCAGGGGGTAGACAAAGTTTTTCTCGCTGTCATAACCAAACACGTTCACTGAGACAGAATTTTTACGCTCAAAGGCCCCCACATCCTGTGGAGAGGTGACGGGGAAGCTTTTCGGAAAAAGGTACTTGCACATATGTTCACGATACGAGGATGCTCTTCCTCTGTAAGCCCCGTTTGCAGGACGCAAAACGGCGAGCACAGCAAACAACAAAGCACATATCCCGTTCAGATTCGTGAAGACACTCACTGACACTGACGAGGCATTGCTTTGAGGCAATTTGCTTCGGCAAAGAAAAAATGTCCGCAACCAACGTTCGGAGGTATCCAGCTGGTGCTAAGAGAATCTTCAGATGACGCCCCAAATTTAGCGGGTCGAAGCTTTCACCACCAGATGTCAGGAATTTTTGGCGATGAGCACTTCAAAGTTCTAACGAGAGATGGTGTTTATTCGAAAACAAATCACTGGGTCCAGCATGGTCTGTGAGTTTCAAGACTTTGCCCCAACGTTTAGCAGTTCCACTTCAAAGCTTTACGCTGGACCAAGATTTAACACGGTCCACCAGCTTCAAAGTTTCAGCGTCCCCTCACCCCCAAATTAACGGGACCGCGACTGTTGCCAATTGAACCGTCACATGACGTCCAGAGTTTATATTGGGTCGAAGCTTTTACCATCAGGTGGCACCCAATTTGAAGGAAGACCACTTCACAGTCTGAACACTAGATGGCGCCTATTCCCGAAATTCGCTGCGTCTTTGCAAAGTTTTTGCGAGCTGGCCCCAAATTTTAACAGGGCCACTTTAAAGCTTTACGCAGGATCAACATTAATCACGGTCCGCGAGCTTCGAAATTCTACAGTCACCTCAACCCCAATGTAGCGGGACCCAGCTGCTGCTATTGGGGACCGTCACACGACACCAAAATCCAGCGGCTCGAAGACCCCAAATGCAACAGCTAAGGGGGCGCCACGAGGCTACGAGTTCGTGAACACCGTTTGAATCGCGCGCGCGCAAAATCACGTGATAGGAAGACGAGCAACGTCACACGACCATGGTCACATGACCTGCCTCAATGAAGCATCCTGTTTTTAACCGCATTACGAATGTCAGACCGACCTCCGACGCACAAGTGACGTTCCGAGCTCCCACGCGACAGCTGAATAAACAAAAGCGACCGAGCGGAGCGTCGAAACAATGTATTTCATTCGCATGTGAAAAAAAAAAATAAAATAACATTCCGATCTCTCGAGACATATAGGAGACCTGTCTAGATTTCTTCCTGCATGACGGAATTGTATAGATAGGCTTCGTCACATGACCTGGAGCAATGGCGCGTTAAAATTCCGTGTAGGGTTGTTTGTTTGTTTGTTTTTCACCCAGATTACGAAAGCCATTCCCGAGGTGACGAGTCCGTCAGACCCACGACGCAAGATGTCACTCATGCCCTAACAACAAAGACGCTTAGCAACAAAAGACACGCGCCATCTATGAACCGAAGTGTCAACTGCGCAGCGATTCAAATATCAGGTGACGTTGGTCAGATGACCCACCGGGAAAACACGCGATAATGCATTTCTCGTCACTAATCTCACGGCGACATATATCTGTCGTCATCGTGACAGTGCATTTTCCCGCCTGACAGATGACTCAATAATCCTGAACTCTTCCGTCATCCCTGTAGCGCCCTCCGGTGAATGACTCAGCAATTCCATTACAAAATCCAATCGACGTACGAAATACTAGGACGAATGAAGTCGTCCAACAAGGAATGCGTTCGTAGCTCTGCAATAAAGAAAAAAAAAAAATGCGTTCGTAGCTCAGGGGGTAGCGCGTCGTTCTTCTGAGCAGAAGGTCGCGCGGTCGATTCCCCGTGCCCGCGAAGCCTTTTTATCGATAAAAGGGGCATTTACCGCGCAGCGATTCAAATTCAAAACGCGTGGGATGCGCGAAGGATTCAAACGCGAAGGAGGGAGCGCAGCGCCCTCCTTCGGATGCAGCACAAACCCTGTGTGACATCACGTGATCGCCCTCTTTCGGATGCAGCACAAACCCCGTGCGACATCACGTGAGCGCCTTCTGTAGAACGAAGCTCGGACCCTGTGTGACATCATGTGGTTGATATCAGATGATGACCGCAGCTGTCAACACCTGGTCAAGCAGGTTTGTGGTTTGCGGTCTGCGGTTAGTGGTTTATGGTTTGCGGTATGCAGTTTGTGGTTTCCGGTCTGCGGTCATTGTAAGTGACACGCTTCTGGCACGCGCCTGGCACGCGACTTCACACGTGACGGGACCTCGCTGAGCTCCGATTGGTCACCGGCTAATGTCCTGTGGGCGGGGCCGTCGATGCCCACTGCCTGTCATTGGTCACCGGGATGGGAGAGAGGAAAAGGGCCCCGCCCTACTGCGCTGTGATTGGTTGAATTGGGTTTGGCCCCCCCCTCCTGCGCTATGATTGGTCGGATCGCGTTTGACTCCGCCCCCTTGGGCGTTGATTGACAGTTGGCCGAATCCGTACACTTATTCTACTACTGTTGTACCTTCAGCCTTTTCCCGACTTTTAATACACAGTTCCCCAGGCGTTCGAAACAGTAGCGTAACGCTGTGTGTTTGTCGTGCCAAACACTGTTGTGTCAGAAACGTATTGGGGACTGTTGCCCAAAATCTCACAACACTCCCACAACATCCGGCACATTCTCGCAACATATCTACAACACATCAATGTTACTTGGGACCATGTCTGGATTTCAGCACCCTTACTACGAAATGTCAAATTAATCTTCTGTTGAGATGCGCTCCTAAAAGTGCAGATGACCGGAATTAAATGTGTTCTTTAATGCTTCTGTTCTTACTTTGCATATTACTTCAGTCTAAAGACACCACCAGTGTTCAAGATTCCCGTGTTAAATGCTTTGGTTCATAGCCTGCTCATTTTTCACATGGCAGCACAGTGCTTTTAAAAGTAGTTCTTTAAATTGAAGGCTTTCTTTTTTTAGAAGAAAAAGTCAGATATGCAATTGTGCGACGTATCTGGAAAATGCTGATATCGCAACTAACCAACGGTTGACTTTACATTTTTTTTCGTTAGTGCCTTTTTATCCCACCCCATGCTTGAATTCACACATACCTTATGTGCTCTTTCGAAATTTGACAAGTGGGCAGTTAAGGTTTCGGTAATATTTGTTAGAAAAAAACCTTTGGAGGGTCAGCAGAACCCTTTTGGAAAATCTTGATGATGGAAAGATGATGGAAAAAGCCTCATACAAGCGTAACCGTAATATGGGACATCCTATACCAGCGAAAAAGCGGCCCCAGTATAGTGGATTAAAGCGGAACGATACAGGTAGGCGGAACCATACAAGCGTATCGTAATATGGGACATCCTATACTAGCGTAGTGGATCTTGGTGGAACCATGTAGGCGGATGGAACCATACAAGCGTGTCTTAATATGGGACATCCTATACCAGCGTAGTGGATCTGGATGGAACCATGGAGGCGGATGGAACCATACAAGCATAACGTAATATGGGACATCCTATACCAGCCAAAAAGCGATACCAAAATGTTGGAGCCATATGGCTCCACCATACTTGTATCGAATTGTCACTGTTATACAGGGCGATTTTTTAAGCTTTACATATTTGTTTAGAAAGGCTGTGAAAGCTACATTAATGCGGTTTGTGCAGGTGAGTTATACGTCCAGGGGTACGTAGTATAGGGGCCTAATCGTAACAATTAGTCGGATAATTAAATAAAATTTTTTAGTTACTTTTTAATTAGTGAAAATGAACATATGGTTTCAATTAGAAATTTGCCGAGTCATTGAAAACGACTAAATAAACTCTTTTTAGAAGGATATAATTCAGGGGTACCAGTTTACGCATTCTGTAAAAACGCTTTATTTGTATCAGTTTCTAGGTTTCGGCTTCTTATCAGAGCGCATCTCTGCACCTACGGTCCTGTTCCCCAGGGGTTTAGTCGCGCAACACACGTGCGCCCTGCTCCCCTTCATTCTACGAGGGAGGCGAGGAGGTGGCTTCGCATTGCAGCCACTGGTCAGCAGTATCGCAGGTGCAAAGATGCGCTCTGACAAAAAACCAAAATCTGGAAATGCGTCCAAATTAAGCCTTTTTTTAGAATGCCATAAAATGCTGCTCCCGTCTTATATATTCATGAAAAGGGTTGATTTATTGTTTTTCGATGATGCTTAGCAACTTTGTAATTGGAATTATGGGCCTATTTTCACTAATTAAACATTTAACAAACATAATATACTCAAAGGGAAGCTAGAGTGGTTTTGTATTTGAGGAAACACATTTAAATCTTCATTTGACCTCCAGAATCTCAAATATCAAAATTATTTGGTAATTTGGTGAACCGAGGCTGCATAGAATAATTTTTTAAGTATCACTGGAGGCACTCTTTCCCGGAGAGCGACATCGCAAAAGGAGCGTTCGAAATCTCTGCTCATACATCTTCAGCGCTAACCAAAGCTATGCATGCACACACTATTTTTAAAAAGGGGAAAAAAAAGACTTCACAACTGGTGCTAGTACGGGAGAGTACACCTAAAAAGCTTTCAATTGAACGCGCGTCCCTCAAGCGACACATGCTTGGCAGCCGGAAAATCCCCTTACGACGCCACTACTGGTCAGTTGTTTTTGTGTTTTCTCACGTTTTGTTATATCTTTGGAGAAAACGGACGTGATTATTAGATTCACGGGATAAAACTACACTAGAATCAGCCTCCATCTTATTTTCTGAAAGAAGTCTTGCACTTCCCTTTAATAAGCCGACTCATCATTACAATTATAATTACAATACAAAGGACACCCTATAGCATGTCCCCTAATACGATACAACTGTATGGTTCCTTCCCCGCTTGCATCCTTCGGGAGAGACTCGCAGACATCCAGCGTGCATTGGAATGCTGGATGTCAGCGAGTCTCTACATCAGCATTGGTTTGAAACAAGCATGATGTTTGCACACAAATAAGCTCTGTTCCGAGGTTCTCCAGGAGCACTAATAGCAGTAGCGAAATGTAGTGACGTGGTAAATGCAGTAGCAAGTGTTTATTTCTAGAAGAATTGCATGCAGCAAAGCTGAACTTTGCTCAAAAGATGATAATTATAAATTCAATACTGAACAAAGGTGTCCCTTGAGCTGTCAGGCCAAACTCCCACTCTTGCCACTCAGGAGTTCCTAGCTTGTGCGTAGAGGATCAGCACAACCCAGATTTGTGCTGCGGGTGCACCTGCGATATAAAAATTGAATAAACATGAGATTAAAAATAAAAGAAGTTTACAATTCTTTGTAATGCGAAATTAGAACGAAGATCTTGAGGAGGAGGATGGGAGAGTATGCCACTCCTTCCCTCCCCTCCTCCTCGTCTGCTCCCTCCCATTTAGCGGGAAATTTTCATAAATTTAACTTGAAAATTATGCCACTAAATTTAGCAGAGAAATTCATGTCACATGACCTCAACACCAATTCAGTTTTCCCACTAAATGTAGCGGGGAAAATGACGTGACATGACTTTGTTACACAATAGCCAGAAACAAATACAGTTTCTCCAATAGATTTAGCTGAAAAATCATGTCAAATGATATCTACATTAATTCAATTTCCTGCCAAGTTTAGTGGGGCAGTTCTGCCAATGGCAGCGCCGTGGAACGGGCACCTAAGACCTGCGCCCTAAAAAACTGAATGACTCACACAAAATAAAGTGATAATTAGAGATAAGACAAAAAAAGAGAATCTAAGATACCGCTTTAATATCATTTCTTTTGTCCGTTCTCAAATATTTTGATTTCAAGAAATGTTTATCTCTTTGTTCATACCCAAAGAACACCTCCCAGTTTCAGCATGAATGCAATAAATCAATGCAGACTAGACCTTGTAAACCGTAATGCACATGAAAATGAATGTTTGCCACAAAGTCTTGCATGGGTAGGTGGCTCAGATCTCTAAATACATTTGTAATGAGGAACGTTCTTGAATAGAACTTAGGCTTTGAATTTGACAGTTTAAATATCCATGAGGAACACTATACGTCACTGATTTTTTGTGACATATCAGAAATGGTGCAGCACTGTCATCCTTGCATACCTAAAAGAGTTTGCATTTTTTTAGCATGGCATGTGCTATTCTGAAACCCATACAGCCCTCTTTAACAAAATTTTGTCTATAGAGCTCTTTCTGTGTTCTTAACTCACACGACAGATTTGGTAGCTTGAATTCTCACTCGGCATCAACACTTCTATATATTGATGTAATAGTGAAAGACAAGATGTATGGGCTTGAGTACAGCTCGACAAGCACAAATGTGAAAAAAATTACTGTCGAAAACTCAAAAGTCAAAATAAAAATATTAGGTAGAATGTGGATACAATTATAGATATGGTAATAAATAAAGTTAGCACATTCAATATGAAAAATATGTGTTAGACGTACATTCAAAGAAACCTGTTGCATCTATATTCAAGCAAATTATTTCAGAATACCAAGCGCTAGTCTCGAGAGGGAGTTCCGTGAATGATTCTACCGAAAATGAGTGTAAACGGAAAAAGATTTGATCTGCGACAATGAGCGTTACATAAGGAGGTGATATGCAATTGTTACTGTTACAGTGCCGACCGTTTGAAACTGTCAGCCGCGTCATTCGGTGAGTTCCCTCCGTACATTACAGGGTTTGGCTCTCTCGAATGCTTTGCAAGAAAGCTGATGAACTGGAAATATCTACCATAGTTCTAGAAAAACTATTTCCAAAATCTTATCTGAGCATCGTAAAGAATATAAAAAGTTCCTAGAGACAAGCTTAGTGCAAGAGTTAAATAAAATAGTTTGTTCTATGAAACCATCTTGCCGTAGTAAACATATAAAGTTCCCCAGCTGGAGCTAGTCATTTTGGATGATTGTGCCCACTGCACCACATACAAATTTAATTTGCGACCTACAATATTTAATGGCTCAACCAACTCTGAATAAGTGGAACACTTGACATTAAAGATTGGTCACACCATGACTCTCTGCAAACATCCACATAATAATTTCCATGAACCTTTCTATTTCAAGAAAACATTTGGTGCGAGCTGTTTAAAACACCATAACACTTTTAACACTAAAAGAAAGCCTGTACTGAACGTAGTAGAACATGCTATGCTCTGTTCACTATATAAATCTTTGCAAAGCTGACAATGTGCAATTTCCTGTTTTTTTATATTTCACGTCTCCCAACTGCTGGGCACGATAGGTACATAAGATTGATGACACCAACTTAACACAGTGATTATTTAAAAACATTTGTTTGGGTATAGCACGAGCGAAGCCATTTGCGGGAAGTTATTTTTGTGACACCGTTGAACTTACGTCAGCAGGCTTTAGGTTCACATGTTAATCATGTCTGCAGACTCCTTTTTGTAATTGGAAGTCCATCCAACCTAAGATTTGAATATATCTTTTGCATTTTAGGCTTCGTAGTACTTTTGCTGTTTCACTCAAGGAACAGGTAAAAAGAATGCTTATTTCGAGTGGCATACCTAACACCTGGTGGCACGAGGACCCCTGTCGTGACGCTAATCAAGTCACAGGCAGGGAGATACTGCGATGCTCTTGTTTCCGGGATTACCTCCCCCCTGGGTCCTGGCCAGACGACAGAAGATTGAGTCCAAGCTTGTGGCCACTAGGATCTCCAGACCTTGAGGCACCCAGGTAGCTGAAAGTATAAACAAATCACAATCAAGTACTTGGCAGAGATACATTACAAAGAATGGCATATTCTTTCGTGATCAGCACATAGATCCTTTAATTTTTATACTTTGTACTTGTACTCACAAAAAAACTGCTCCTTTACTACCACAGCCATAGTCTCCGCCGAGGACAAGGCCATGCAGGCCTTGAAATGATGGAATTAAGGCAAATGATTAAACGCATTCGTTTCACCCCAACCTGAAAGATTTGTCGGATATTCATATTAAATCGTAAAGACTATAAAAAAATACTACTACATCAATGCACAGTCGTATACTGGGAGAGTTTACAATACAATACATTACAATTTTTATTTTTCGTCAAAGTGAATTTCGCTCAACACCCACATAAGCCGATGAGGCTTGTGCGTGGGCGTTTGGCCAGTGGGTGTGGCGACGAAGGCGCTCGAGAGGCGGGAAGGGGGGAGAGTGCCGAAGGAGCGAGAGAGAAAGAATGCAGCAAAGAGACGACCGCCATTTTGACGCAACGCTGTCGGCGCGGAGCACTGTTGAAGCTATGCGTTGTCTGCTACGGGCTTATTTCTTTTTCGCCTGACTCAAAGTTTGCGTTTGAACGTGGAAGAACCAATTCATTAGCTTTTAAAGCCAACGAGGAATAACATTATATCATTTTGTTGCGAGAGCCTGATAATAAAAGTAGAGGACCAAAATTTGTATGACTATCCCGTGCATTCCGCCAGGCGAATGAATGAAAATGGCTGCCCTCCCCCTCAGCTGGCAACAGTCAAGAGTTCACGCGCCTGCGCCCCCGCCTCTCGCTCTGCGCCGTGGGCTGATTGGCTCACTCGGGAGGGGGACATCACAGCGGCGAGATCATAGACTGGCCAAACTCACCCCATATATGGCTCTGCTGGAATGGAAAGATTTTTCTACGCTCATGTTCAACGAGTGTCGACTGGGGATACCATTTCATACACTAACTGAGAATGAGGGTAGAGTGTACCAACAAAGGTCAGGCGTCCGGATAGAAAGATTTTAGTTGGCGCACCAAGAGGCTAACCGATAAAAATGTGTACTACTCTGAGCAAAATGCCAAAAAAGCGCCGATCTCGACTTAGCACTAACAGCAGCACACAGTATCTATTATACTGACTAAAGGGTACTCAAACTAAATATTCTTCCCGGCTTGCATTTTAGGGAAATCTCTGAATTTACAAGAACTATTAAGACAACTGCCAAAAAAAGCAATGGCAAAATCAGCAATTAAATTTGCCTGCTCTCCAGTAGCACATCTATGGCAGGTAGACCTGCAGAATGAGCAAGCAGTCTAGAAAAACGGGGTATACCGTATGCATCTTTTTTTTCGTGCTGCAGAGCAAGTGCTGAAAGGAGGTTTCACGGCATCCATTTTTCACAAACAAATTTCTTGCAATCAGTTGAGAACAAGCTTGAGCCGTGAACTTGTCCTTGACACTGGCATAACGTTTTAGTTTTGCCCGTGGAGACTGAAATAAATTTGTAAATAAAAACAAGAAGACCAACTTTCATAAAAAAAAATCTGTCACCTTAGCAAAGAAAAGTTATCTTGTCACAAATATGTGGGATACAGTTTTACAGCGTCTGTTAGTGTGCTTAACCGATGTTGAGGCAAATCGGCGACAATGAAAAGAAAACGCCCGAGTAGCATTAAGGAAAAGACAAAAAAGGATGCATACCTACAAAAAAATATTAGAACGACCACGGGCAAGAAGTTCTGGTGAGGCTCTTGGAGTGACTCCCTGCAATGGTCCTGCACAAACCACAGAACAAGATCGATCAGCGCTTGCAGTCATAAGGTGCTTCATACGATGAAGTTCCAGAAGCAGCTGCAATTGGAAGCAAAGTGCATTTCCTTTCTCTGCAGAACGGAAAGTTTAATAGATAGCATGCATTCATTAGGTGATATAGTCATGAATGCATCGACTTTTAAATGCAGCACTATATCACCGAATTGTTAACCGTGCCGGGCAAAGCTAAAAACCGGAAGCATTATTCCAAACTATCTCAGCTTAAAGTTAGCCACGGCAGAAGCTTCAAGCCATCCTTAAAAATTCAGTGCGGAAAGCAAGCCATGTGACCTTGTAGTTGGACTTCATGGTACGTCGAGCTTATAATCATGTGTCACGCAGTTTTTGCTGCAATGGCTTCCCAGGTAGCACCGAGTTCAGGGCCGAAACTTGGCTTTTGTCTGGGAGTTTAGGGCATTGAAAAGCCCGAAGAAGCCAAAGTAGAGCCAAACCTGACCTCCCTTGGCAACAGTCTGGGTATTTTGGCCCTAATTCGCCAAACAAGTGCCAAACTTAGGCTTCACTGCCTGGTAGTTCGGCTATCATCTGGCATCTTTGGGCCTAAATTGCCTAACAAATGCCATAGTTAGGCTTACTGCCCCGTAGTTCGGCAGATATTTGGCATTTTTGGGCCAAAATCGCCAAACTAATGCCAAAGTTAGGCTTCACTTTTTGATAGTTCGGCTGTCATCTGGCACCTTCGGGCCAAAATCGCCACAGATGTGAAAGAGTTAGGCTTACTACCTTGTAGTTCGGTTGACATCTGGCATCTTTGGGCCCAAGTTGCCAAACAAGAGCTAAAGTTAGGCTTCGCTTCCCCATAGTTCGGATGTCTTCTGGCAGCTACGGGCCTAAGTCGCCAAACAAGTGCCAAAGTTAGGCTTCGCTTCCCGATAGTTCGGCTGTCATCTGGCAGCTACGGGCCAAAGTTGCCAAACAAGTGCCAGAACTAGGCTTACCGCCTTGGAGTTCGGCTGATGAGGTGTTTGATGTACGCGGGTGGTCTTCATCTTAATTAAATAGAAATCAAGTTTTATTCGGCTGGCCACTTTATCTTATTTTGAGTGTATCTTGATTTCTCTAGTCCAAAGGTTGGCTGAACGTTTTGCGCGGCTGAACCAGGCTTTGCAAACGCAAATTGTGCCGGATGCTGTACTCGCGCGTAGGTAAAAACGCCAAATCACGACGCGCCGTGAGACTGGTTCGACATTAAGGCGCGTTCACACCGGCGATGCGATCTAGTCTCGCGATAACTTTCATCGCAAAAGCGACCATCTCGGGAAAAAAGCGACGCGATTTGCGCAGTCGCTTGCTGACCCGCCTTTTTGCGATGCGATCTAGTCGCGGAGAGGCTGAGCCAATGAACGGCGTTCGGAGCGAGCGTTTTCGAGAAGCGACCCGCCAACGAAGGCGTTGGACTCGCTCATCGCGCACGCCAGAGTGACCATCTAATTATTATTTTTTTTTTTCTGATGCGATTTAGTCGCATCGCGCGACTGCTTACGTCCCCGGTGTGAATGCGCCTTTACAGAAAGTGCCGTCATACAGCCAGCGCTGTGCGAGACCGATGTGCGCACGTCTCCCCAACAGATATAATTATTAGGCGGCGCATTGCAAAAGCGAGCGTGGTTTTGTGCGCGCCTTGCATTGTGATTGAGCACTGTCAAATGCTAGCGATAACAAAAAAACGGAAACGACCAGGGCTCCGTGGCGCGGCTCCCGCATCACACTTGGGGAATTAAAATGAAATCCCGGAACTTGTACTATTTTAGCCTGTTGGTACTTTTTAAACATTTAGAAAGTGGAGACACATAAGGGACGATACATACAGGACAATCTTTCAACTTCAACAACATTTCTTTTTGGCTTCAAGCTCAAAGCCCGCCCGCTCCGTGGGAGTGCGGGAAGGGGAAATCTTGGGGGAAGGAGAGGAAGCGAAAAATGTGTACGCGATCCCCCTGTCCTGCGGGGCCAGGTACATCGGGCAAACGGGGCGATGCCTCAACGACCGACTACGAGAACATCAAATGGACGCCGAAAGAGCTGCTTCGGATTCTCAGTACCCGATCGTCATTCACGGGAGAAAACGTCCCGGCTGCGCTCCTGATTTCGCCGGCACGACAGCCATGGGAGGCCACTGCGAGCGAGTCGGGAGAGAAATAATTGAGGCCCGTCAGGTGGCGACAAGACCGCAAAACATAAGCGCCTCTTCCATTTCGCTTTCAAGAAAGGAGATAATTGAGGCTCAAGAAAGGAAATAATTGAGGCCCACAATGGAAGCCGAACGCTGACAGACGGGCAAGGCGACAAGGTCACCGGCAGAAGCGGCCTTTCCTTTCATTCCGCTCCATTTCATTCCAGAGAAAGGCTGGGATTCCCCCGTTCGTTATTTCCCTACTGTTGAACAGGTCGGGATACACTCTCTCCCCTGTAGCCTTGGCTGTACAGCAGATTTTTTTTTTTTAAATGTGTTCTTTTTTTTTTACTTTAAAGCGTCGAAAATGCAGAGAGAGCATGGCTGCGTTGTTGATGCCCCTTCGACCTCGCCTTTTGCAAATCCACCCCACCTGCTTTTGTGTCCTCGTGTGACTGTCAACGAACGCGACAGCCGCTTTAAGCAAATAAAAAGGGTGTAGTTAAGCGCGTGACCTCTCTGTGTAGGACGCGTAGGCCAAAAACGTCTGGACGAAAAGTTTTTCAGGTGACTCTCACTGTCACGCTGATGGCATCACTGGGGTTGTTGTTTACGCCGTTTGCCTAGTTATAGAAATAGGCGGGGCAACGTAGGTCCGGTTTTCGAAATGCGCTCTTCAGTGTTCTGTTGCTTTCGTGCGTTGCAGACGCGGCCGTGTTTTTTCGTCGTAAACGGCCGGAATACGTCCATGCCGATTTTTCGGTAACAGCCATTTTTTTCATCGGAGTTTGTGGAATTCTTGTGATGTGCTTGTTGGACATGCTTCGACAAAAACTGCTCTTTGCCGACGACGAGACGTCAGTTGAATGTGCGCAACCTTCTTTCTCGAGTGTGTTTGTGGGGTGCCTGAGTTGGATTATGCATCTCTCAAGGATTACATGATATCGATCTTTTATTAGTAAGTACACTGCAAGCATGCTTCTGATAGTAGTCCTGCTTTCCTCTCAATCTCTGCGGTTTTTTTGTGTGATGCGTTTTGCTTGGCATGAGAACAGTGTTAATTATATTTTATAATTTGCTTTTCGTTTTACAGAAAAGTGCGACCTTTGTAAATATGTCGAGCAGTCTTGGGCAGTAACTAGTTACTAGTAACGCGTTACCGGTAACTAGTTACTTTTCCCGGGAACTTTTACCTGTAACGCGTTACTCTTTAATACTGGTAACTTGTAACTGTAGCACTGTTACTTTTTTATTGAGTAACTGTAACTGTTTAGGCCGTTACAGTTACTTTTTTTACTATATAAATTAGAACCCACTGCCGCGGACATGAATAAATTGCCATCTTGAAGTATTTTTCTCCAAGCTCCTCGCTGACAAAAAAAAAAAAAATATATATATATATATATATATATATATATATATATACTATATATATATATATATATACATATATATATATATATATATATATATATACATATATATATATATATATAATAAGAAGAAGAAGCGTGGGCACGCATCAAACAAACAAAAAATTGCCTGGTTTAGCCAACGACCGAGAATGGACGAGGGACGAGTCAGCACGAAACTGAGAGATAAAGGAAGCGGCGCCTGCGGTGGTAGGAGCGGCAAACAATGTCTGTTTCACCGACTTAGGCTAATTCTTCTTTCGTGGAGACCATCTGCGGGTGTCAATGGTCATCCTAAGTAACATTGATATGTTGTAGATATGTTGCGAGAATGTTCCGAATGTTGTGGGAGTGTTGGGGGATCGGCACGACAAAGGCGCAGCGTTAGGCTACTGTTTCGAACCCAATGCTGCCTGGGGAACTGTGTATTAACAGTCGGGAAAAGGTTGAAGGTACAACGTTTGCTAGGCGGCATAATTTAAATGTTGCGCAACTGCAGCGCGCGACATGTTCCTTAAGCAACGTTGTATCAGTGTAGTACAGATGCGAAAATCGCAACGTTGGGTAGTGAACTGTTTCCAATCTGTTTCTGACGCAACATTGATCGGCACGACAAAGGCACAGCGTTAGGCTACTGTTTCGAACCCAATGCTGCCTGGGAAACTTTGTATTAACAGTCGGGAAAAGGTTGCAGGTACAACGTTTGATAGGCGGCATTATTTAAATGTTGCGCAACTGCAGCGCGCGACATGTTGCTTAAGCAACGTTGTATCAGTGTAGTACAAAGGCAAAAATCGCAACGTTGTGTAGTGAACTGTTTCCAATCTGTTTCTGAGGCAACATTGATCGGCACGACAAAGGCGCAGCGTTAGGCTACTGTTTCGAACCCCATGCTGCCTGGGGAACTGTGTATTAACAGTCGGGAAAAGGTTGCAGGTACAACGTTTGCTAGGCGGCATAATTTAAATGTTGCGCAACTGCAGCGCGCGACATGTTGCTTAAGCAACGTTGTATCAGTGTAGTACAGAGGCAAAAATCGCAACGTTGTGTAGTGAACTGTTTCCAATCTGTTTCTGAGGCAACATTGATCGGCACGACAAAGGCGCAGCGTTAGGCTACTGTTTCGAACCCCATGCTGCCTGGGGAACTGTGTATTAACAGTCGGGAAAAGGTTGAAGGTACAACGTTTGCTAGGCGGCATAATTTAAATGTTGCGCAACTGCAGCGCGCGACATGTTGCTTAAGCAACATTGTATCAGTGTAGTACAGAGGCAAAAATCGCAACGTTGTGTAGTGAACTGTTTCCAATCTGTTTCTGAGGCAACATTGATCGGCACGACAAAGGCACAGCGTTAGGCTACTGTTTCGAATTCCATGCTGCCTAGGAAGCCATGTGCTAAAAGTCGACAAAAGTTTGTAGGTACAACGTTTGCTAGGCGGCATAATTTATATGTTGCGCGACTGCAGCGCGCGACATGTTTCTCATACAACGTGGTATTTCTGTAGTACAGACCCATACATCGCAACGTTGTGTAGTGAACTGTCTCCAATTTGTTCCTGACGCAACATTGATCGACACGACAAAGACACAGCTTAAACCGCTCCTTCACACTGGCGTTCGAAACGCAAATGCTTAGCGGATCCGCCCGTTTTCGTCATCGAATCGCAAGCAATTCCACTCAATCTTTAAGCAAACGCGTCCGCAAACGCGACTCAACCGCCGGTGTGAATGGGCCTACACTGCTTCGAGCTCCATGTTGCCTAGAAAACCATGTAACAACGTTACTAAAACCACTCTGTTAAGATGCGCCCAGGTCAGGACGCGCTACCTGAAATCCCCGCTGAGACAAGGTTGTATAAAAACAGTATTAATTGTGCCGCAAAACCTTGAAGCTAAAGATATTAGAAAATATCACGCGCACGTCATTTTGTAGTAAACTCCAATAGAATTTACGACAAAAATAGCTTTTTCCGTTTGTTCTTACGCAAAAACATGCTTTCTGCAAGCTCAAGGTGACCACAGTAAAAAAAAAAGAAGAAGAAAAAAAGATTAAGAATGGCGCTGTTGTCGTATTTAGCTCGGTCTCGGTGGACGCCAGAGGCCCAGGTTTCAGCGGTGACTTTCCCATCTGAGTGTTTTAACAACGTTGCCGTGTACTAAAAGTCGGAAAATGGCTGAAGGTACAACGTTCGCTAGCCCATTCGCTACCAAAGCTGGCGCACCCCCGTTCGCGCCTGCAGAGACCTAATTGCCAAAGCCGGCGAGTCGCCGGGCTGTACACGTTTGTGGTTTTAAATTTAACTAATGGATGGCGCGCTATAACTACTTACAATTGCAGAGTTTGGATATATTACCACCGCACGGGTTATGGGTCTTTTCTTCTAGTTCGTGCACGTTTACCGTCGCGACATGGGGGAGAACGCCACAGCCAAAAATATCTCGATGTCTATCACCCATTTCGCCACTCCCGCAAATTATGAATGTGGTAGGTTGGTCCAGTGGCTTAGCACTCACTTTTTGAAAGGAACCGAAAATAGAAATGGACCAGTACAAGGTGAGATATGCAAGACACTTGAAGAGAGCCTGTGGTAATGAAAATGGACTGCTCTAATCTGGTAAGTCGAGTCAGTCAGTTCACAATTTTTCATACACTTTTGAAAGACTCCAGAAAAACAAGAACCAGGAGAAGCCGAGTGACGCAAGGCGCCTCGTATCCTTCAGATTGACCCGTTTTTTTATGCCCTTTCGGAGCACAGCGTTCGGTTTCTAAACGCTGTTTTTTTTTTTTCGCACGAAATTAAGACAAAATACGTAATACTTTTTCACACCAGTGCAATGCAATATAGACTTCTATTTCCAGCAATCTGCTTTCCGCCATGCTTCCATCATGACAGGGGATCTGTCGGCGGCTTTGCGACTGATTTGGGAGAACCGGGGGACCTCGTGATGTCGCGGTGTATGTGTGTTGACAGGAGACCTGTCGGCAACTTTGAACTGACGCCGTCTGAGCTTATCGTTGGCTGGAATGTACGGGGGCCTAGGGAAAGGAAGAGGGAAGGGGCTAGGGCTTTTGGGAAAAGGAAGAAAAAAGAGGGGGACAAAGGGTAGCGAGTGACATATAAGTTTGTCCTGTGAATAATCGTCACCATGGTAACCTGCGCTGTTTTCGTCGACCATTTTGTCACACTCGCCGGTCGTGCGCGCGCTCTACGCCGCTAATCCTCGTTAGGGCCAGGGAGCGCCCACCGCTCTCGTTCAACGGCGAGTCTCCGGCATCCGATGCCGGTCTGATGCGTTTCATTTTGTCGCGGGAACTCGTGTTTCGTTAAAAGCAACGCACACTTCCTGCTCGCAACTTCAAAATATGAAACACCCAAATAAAGAGAGCGACAGCCATCACGACCACCATCCCGCTCAGCCTCCGACTCCTCTCATGAACGGAAACGGAAGTGGTCTCACTGTGTTGCCGCTGTTTCGAGACTACAGAAACTCAACGTTGTTTACGTTTAGCGAAATAAGAAGTAGAAAAAAATGGCGGTGGCAGAGGATCTCGGAAAGGGTAACAAGAAGTTGGCGCCACCCTAAAGTGGAGAAAAAACATGTAGGCACCCTAGGGCTAACCCGTCTCAGCTCAAGGCTGTATAACATACAAAGCAAGCCATTTTTTTTTTTGGTTTGAGACTTCGTCTGTTTTGTTCTGTGTTTTGTCTTTCATCCGTATCCCAGTCTCTAGTTTACAACCATGCTCAATTGATTTCTCACGTACGTAGATCGGGCAATCAGGAAGCGACTGAATGATTCCGCGCCGGGCTGCTGGCCGTACCGTTATGTAAATGACTACCTAATCATGCATGAAGAGCAGACAGACCCTGAGACTATCCTGGAGGCCTTATCGTCGGGCCCCGCAGGCCTTGTCTTTAAAAGGGAGGACCCCTCCGACGGAACTCTCCAATTCTTAGACCTTCGTTTGGCGATCCATCCCGGGGGAATCTGCTGGGAGTTTAGGCAAAGGACGGAAGAAGCCAGTTCCGCATTTCGCTAGCGCTCAATCCAAGACCGTTAATTAAACCAGGGCTCGTCAAGTCCCTTATGACGTCAGCGCGTTCTAGATCCTGCCCCCGTTACGCGGAGCTATAGTGTCCGGCTGCAGACGCGGAGGTTGAGGAAGGCCGACTTTCCCGACGACCTGCTGGACAACTCGCTCAAGAGGCTAATTTTCGCCCCTTCTACTCCGACACCGGCACCCAGACAAGGGAAGAAAAAGCTGGCCGTCATTCCTTATACACACAACACAGCGCATCGGCTAAAAGCGCTCGCGTCCAGATTCGAAGTAGGGGTGGCGTTCAGCTGCAAATTCAAACTCAGTTAACAAAATGGTTAATTGCAATCCTCTAAACAAAACCTCCTCTAAGATGCGCGGGCATCAGTTCGTCTCATGTAAAAAAAAGAGGGTCTACTCCATCCCGTTCTCCTGCGGCGGAGAATGCATAGGCCAGAGAGGCAGGTGTATCAACGAGCCTGCGGGAGCGGGAGGACTCGGCTCGGCGCACACGATCGTAGTGCATCCAGACTTGGAAGTAATTCATTACAAGTAAGGTGATTACTTGTAATTAATTACTTTTATTGTAATTTAGTAATTAATCTGTTACTTTTTTTAAAATATACTTTGTAAAGTAATCTACTTACTTTTACAGTAACGAATTACTGAAATTACTCGTTACAATATACTTCCGTCCCATCAAAGAGAAAAAAAGAGTGGTAGAAGGGATATGCAATGGCCTTCGCGCTTTTAGCATGCCAACACAAGACTCGGGTGAGGTGCTGGCGTGGAAAAGGTAAGGAATTCACGGAAAGCACAAGAGCCCAGCCAGAGCCCGTTTCGGGACTCGATCGTACGGTCAGCCAAGCTGGGCGGATTCGACTGTCTACATGAAGGCAACAGGCCTCGACTTCTTGGAAAACGAAGGCACTGCTTCGAGCGCACGAAAGAGTAGAAAACAAATGGCCCATAAAACCGCCGCGTGGGGTTCGTGAGGACTAGGGCCGCGAACACTGTGACCATGGCGCATGCGTCCGCTACCTTCCCTCCTCTCGCCTCCTCCACTCTTCCCCACCCTTCTGAGTTGTTCCCCAAAAAAACAATCAGTGTTTATTTTTTTCGTTTCTTTTTTGTGTCGTTACACGAAACCGTCTTTTGCTTGTTAGTGTTTCTGCCTACACACGCCCCCGCCCCTCCCCCCGGCAAATACGAAAAAAAAAATCTAATGAAACCTCGCCCCTGCTCATTGAAAGCGCTGTGAAAGCTAAATACTGGCTGGACCAACCAGCTATTTGGCTTCTTTCACTTGAATTCGCACTAGCGGATGCATAGGGCAAAAACATGAGGGGTGCGATGGCAGCAGTTCATTGGAACTAAAAAAATATTAGCGTCAACCCTGCTGTCAGTTTAAACAGTAGCTTTCGACAGCAGGCAATAAGCTGGTCGGGGAGCACAACAAAACGGCTTGGGACATCCAAGCTGGAGTCCTCGTCAGCGGATTGCGCCTGCGGGAACTTAGACCGAAATTTTAGGAAAAGGGAACACAGTCCGAGTTTTCTGAGAATAACAGTGGCTGACTTGGACACTGGAGTTGAGAATCCCCCTGTAAACGCGTGAAAGACATGGAAGCGTGCTGTTCACTGAAAGTTGTGCTTTTTTAAATAATTTATAAATGGCAAAATCAGTTCAGCTGAGGGATCGCACATTAATATTTCGTGTGACGTCTTGGTTTTGATAAGTTTGGTGATCAAGAAAGAAGATCAAGTGGGTCATTTGGTCGGATAACAGCCTTCATCAAAACGGAGTATTTGAAATGTACCCAGACGCAAACCGCATCTTGGTCTCACAGCCAGTCCGATTTAGTGGGTAAACCAGCCACTATTTAGGGAAACATGCAGCAAATATAGAAAAATCATATCTTCAGAGGAATAGTGTTTTGAAGCTCGCCGATTCCAAACTCGGATTAATTCGAATCGTGTGCGTGCCTCCACCGCCCAAGTCCATTTGTCGCATGTTCATGAAATTTAGTTCTGTCATGGTTGTATACAGCTCAAGGCTCGTTTATCTTGAGCACATGTTTAAGTCCTTTATAATTTTATATATTCGTTCTCCTGAAATTATTAGCCTAAAATGATGCGTACATAGTACTGCATGTGTTGCCTTTTTGTTTTAATTTTGATGAGGCCCGAAAATTTCCCCTTCAAACACGCAGTACATAGTGTGTCTTTTTCGTGTTTCTTTGGAGTAACGGAAAAGTAACGAACTAATTAATCCATTAATTTTAACGTGGAGTAATTTGTAACGGCAATCTTTTACTTTTTAGGCCAAGTAATTGTAACTGTAATTAATTACTTTTTTGAAGGAACGGGCGCAAGTCTGGGTGCATCGGCGAGAGTGCGGCGGGTGTTCACCCAGGTTCGAGCACACGCGCGCCTTGGGGTTTCGCAGCCAAAGGTTTGAAACAGAGCTTATAGAGTCGTCTCGTACGCCATAAAGGGCTTAGATGTAAACGCTCCCTCTCCCTCGCTGACGCTCTCCGAACGAGAGATCGCGTTCTAGCGCCCCGAGCTTTCCACTTTGCGCTAGACGACCTTGGTGGATAACTCGGCCCTCCAGCCCTGTCGGCTCCTTTCGTGTCTTTCCGTCAATCGCCCTCTCCGGGATGGGGAGCCGGCGAGCGGGCGGACGTCGGTTTATGTGTGGTGGGACTTGTGGCTTAAATCTTTTTTTTTTTTTTTCGATATATATAACCTAGGTTCCGCGGTAAGCACAAGGAAGGAAAGGTGTGGCCGATGGAACGGTAGTTGTGTCGTCTTGCAGGCGGCGATATTTTTTAGCGATTTTTATGTTGTGTTAACGTAACTTCATGAAAAAAACAGGCTGACAAGCATCACGCTGCGTAAATATTCCCAAACCAAGTTAGCGTTATTATTGAAGGGGTTAATATTTTTTACCGCCACGTCAAAAAAGAACTGAAGCCATTTTGCACAGCGTTGAATTCTGTATTGGTGTTGATGGGTTTTTCAAGATTCTTGCTGCAGGTTTTTGATTTTTGAGCGGTCAACATTGATGCGGATCCCCACTAAGTGCAGTATGTGATTGAAATAAAGCAATGCGTATTCGCGAACTTGTTTTCTGTGTGATCAATTCAGTGATAAAAAGATGTGTATAATTACACATCAAAATACCCCTTGAAAACGTTCACAACGCCCTCAGCCGGCGCTGAGAGGCATTATGGGACACGCTGTCGGAAACGACGGACGGTTGGAGATTGCTTGCTCTCTTGTGTCATGATGTAGCCGAAGAAAAGAGGGAGGCGAAGCGAGGCAGCGCGTGGCCTTCTGGGGTTGAGAAACTCACCCTTGAAACCTGGGCCGCTAGCGTCCACCGGGGCAAAGGTAACGCTAACCATTGTCTGAAATGGGGAAGAGAACTTTCTTCTAACCCGTACCCTTTCCCTCTCAAAACTTCTTTTTCCCCTCGCTTCAATTGAATCGGGGGCGACACGTGACCGTTGCCTTCCCATGATCCCGTGCGATTCGCTGGTCTGCTAGAAACCAACGCCATCACTGGGCGAGGCGTAGCGGTGGCTCCGTTGCTTAAGTTCCCGCCGTTTTCTTTTTTTCTTTTTTTTTATCCTTAGAATTTTGACGGCAACGCGATGCCATCATGTTGTGACGGCAAAAAACCGTTTTTGCCGTCCCGACAGGGAAAAAAAACTTCAGCGACGAAGACAATTGAGTTTTAGTAAATCGTTTTGGCTCTCCAGAGCGACGAAGCTACTGAGCATGTGCGCTGCTAGCGGTAACATTGCGGAGCTGCGGAGGCTAGCGGAGGCGCACTATCAGACCAAAATAGCGAAGTGCGTAGCGCGGCGTGCTAGCGTGGGTCTCGTGAGAACGAGACTTGGCGAGATAATTGCTGGGAAAGCCAGCGAGGGACGCAATTCAAGATGGCCGCCACGCCGCGCCAGTCCGGTATGTGTGCTTCGCGGGATCCGGACATTTCGGTATAGGGAAATTCGGTGTAGGGCGTTTTGGTGCGGTCTTTTCGGTGCACGGACTTTTCAATGCACGAAAAATAAAAATCACGTTTTTTTTTTTTTTTCTTTCTAAACGTATAAAGCACTATTTTAGATAAAAATTATTTTTTTTCGCACTTTATAAATTTTAGGACTTGGTCATGTATTTACGGTAACTTACTGATATACCACCTAAGTGACTTTGTTAGGCGGAGTACCATCCTGCGTGAGGATTGGAGACGTTGGACATTAGGGTTTGTTTGTCGCTGTCTCTTTTTTAACGTACGCACTAGTCGCATAGCTTCATGTTTACACGTTGGGTCAATTTAGACGTTCTCGGCGCCTTCTGTAAAGGTGTGGGCTTTATTATTGGTAATCTGTGTAGGAATGACCCCAGCAGCAGGCTTGAGATTGTTGAAAATCATTCGAGACATGTGATGCGACTAGTGCGTGCGTTGGAAAGGAGACACAAACAAAGGAACCAAAAAGTCCAACGTCTCCAATCCTCACGCTGAATGGTACTGCGCGTAACAATGTCACTTAGGTGGTATATCAGTAAGTCACCGTAAATGGATAACCAAGTCTAAAAAATTATATAGTGCGAAGAAATAGATTTTTAGCTAAAATAGTGCTTATACGTTTAAAGAAAAAAAAAAAGAAAACTCGTGATTTGGACTTTTTGTGCACCAAAATGTCCGCGCATCGAAAAGTCCCACATTGAAAAGTCCGTGCACCGAACGTCCGTGCTCCGAAAAGTCCGCACCCAAACGCCCTACACCTAAAAATCCTAGACCCCCCCACCCCCCCGGCCCCCCTTTAAGAAGTATCATCAGCCCACGTCCACGTCTCTCACACGTTTAAAGATAACATTAATAATAATAGTTATCTGCACATAGAAACGACATCCTAAACGGCGTGCAAGGCTGTACATAAAGATGAAATCCCGCACGCAAGTGACCTGTCAGCGCGCTCCTGCGCTGCCTCAACTCGAATGTCCGTGTCTGTTCTTTGTGTGTTTGCGGGGTGGGCGCGCTTGGGCAGAAACATCAATAAACGATCAAACACAAAAACAAAACGCAGACAGCTGGTTATCATTTGAGCCCGTTCTTGTTTCGAGCTTCGCACAAGATCCTTTCTCAAAGCGGCTTTCTCGGTTGGGCCCGCCGCCTTTGGTCCTCTCTCGTTACATCTTTCGCGTTTCATCCTCCAAGAAGAAAATAAATAAATTAGGGGCACTTCGAGGTGACGCTGTCATGGCTTGTTCACCGCATATGCCCGAAGAAGCTTCTTCGAGTCCGTCGCTCCCTCCTCCCAACTAGCCTACACGCATGCGCTCACATACACACGCACACGCTCTTTGGTCCCCCGGTTTGGATACGTCCGTTCTGCTCCTGAAACGTGCAGCGAAGGTCAGGATTCGCTTGTTGGGTTGTCCCGAATTGGTCGCAGGCGCTGGGCAATAAAACACCCGAACTCCGTCTTTGTGGCAAAGCATGGCTTCCGTACCTCCCTTCTCCCGAGCCGCGGGAGAATGCACTCAGAGTGCCCCCCCCCCCCCCCCTTGCCCCCACCACTGTCTTGCTAGGAACACTGCGCTGTCGCGTTTTCCATGAATTCCTTTTCTCTCCCTGGCTAGCACTCCCTCCGCCGCAAACCCGCATCTAGACCGTGTTAGAAGAGCGGATATAACTGCATTGCCCTTCTTCCGCCATATCTTTTTTTTTTTTTCGCCGGATGGTAGAAATGTAACGAGGGCTAGCCCACATGGCGCGTTTTTCCAGGCGTCTGGACGCGCGTCTCGGCTTGGCGCGCGCGCTAAGCCAGACGCGTGCGCCCAGTCAAACCACACGCAGCACTACCGGGCAGCGCTTCGCGTCTGCGTTTCCGAAGCGTCTGCCAACGTAGCCAGACGCGCTTAAGAAACAAAAGCAAATATTAAATAGAAATCTCGCGTTAAATGATAGCTACATGCCCTAATATTTAGTTTTATTACTAGTAAGCACGCCTTTTCATTGCAGCAATTGCAATAAAGCTCAATTTCACTCATTTTCGTCCTTTTTAGTGCGTACCCCTCATCGACAGTGGCGTACCAACTTGTTTTTGAGTGAGGGGAGGGGGGGGGGGGAAACCAGCACCTACTTCCCCCACCCCCCAAGACCGGGGGTGCTGGTATCCCTTGGGCGCCGCCGGCCAGTGTTTGGGCCTGCCCAGTGTCGGCCCTTTCAGGGGGGGGGGGGGGGCAAGCGCCCTGATTGCCCCCCCCCCCCCCCCACGGTTGGTACGCCCATGCCATCCACCTTTCGGTATGCCATCGGCATCACCATCTCCCGCGCCAAAAGATTTACACCTGGCCGCTACAGAGGTTGCGTTGTTGCGGTTGTCGCCGGTAGTATTAATTTTGTTCCTTTGTCTCTCGGTGTCCTTGTATTATTTACATTTCGCCTGCCAGAGTGCAGGACGCTTTTGTACTTCGGTAACGCCTCTCTGTTCCTCTGAAGGAGCGTCAGCCTCTCCCGTGGAGCAGGGAGGAGTCCCTAGACTTGTGCAAAAGGTATGGTAAACTGATGTCCGCGGGGGGAAGGACGTAACTACCCATGTTCGCCCTGCTGCGAGCGTTGGCGGGGCCTCAGCCGTTTTTATTTAAAGAACGATGTACATTTTGCGCTTTCCACTTTCTCCGTTTCCTTTTTTCCCGTCCTCCATTACAACCCTCCCGCCTCCTCCTCGTTCCTAAATACCCCCCCCCCCCCCTTTCCCCAAGTAGCCAAAGCAAAGAGTGGATAAGGCTCCGTTAATCTGCATAATCCCCGATAAGAGGGCTCGCAGGGGCCGGCCGTAGTCTTTACTGTACAAACCCTGCAGACAGGAAACGAGCATTGCGAGCTGGGGAAGATGAGTGAGCGCAGTTTCGAGTGGGCACAAAGCTGGTGCCGAAAGCACGTTTAAACTACGCATGCATCTGCGAATATACACCTAGCATTATTAAAATTATTTAAATAGCGTGCAATGATTGGATGGTACTTCTACACAAAGAGACATAATAGCGAGTGAAGAAGCTGTAGGAACCTCTGGTAGTCGTAGATGGTTACGTTCAAGCAAACTTTTATTTACATTATCTACAAGCTGCAAGCGATGCGATCTGACGAAGCGTTCTTCTCCGTTCTAAGCTTCGACGCACGAGCTCTCCGGCCGCGCGCGCCCCGGCCACGCGCTCCCCGGCCGCCAGCTCCTTGCCATGAGCCCCCTTTCAAGATGTCTCTGGCCCATTTCCTCGTCTTCGATCTCTTCGTGCCAGTCATATGGCTTAATACGAACCACTTAAACGTTCCAACACACTCCCCACCGAATGGATGGGAGTCCATTCTAAACTTCCATTAACTCTAACGGATACACAAGCTGCACTGGCCTTCGCAAAATGGTGCCGTGATGCACTCGGATCTCACATGACTGGATCCAAGAATCTCGGCCGTGGAACACTCTTTCTACTCGCCCGAGCTTCCATAGCAGGCGGGGAAGCGGCTCTTTTAACAGAACAATTTGACCCTCTCTGATGGGCGCCGACTGCCTGCTCTGAGTGGCGTACGCTGATCTGAGTTCTCGAAGATACTCTTCCCTCCATGTTCCCCAAAATCGGTTAAGCAGTTGTTTTCGCTGCCGCCAGAGCACGCGAAGCTCCTCTGGTGTGGAAGCGAGCGTGTCCCCACCCGTCGGCGGAAGTGTCGTCAGCCGCCTCCCAACTAGAAAACTGGCCGGCGTGAGCGGGTTCCCCTCTCCGACCCCGTCGTGCACAAATGTTAATGGCCGCGAATTCAACACGGCCTCTACCTCAATCAGAATGGTGGTCAATTCCTCTGTGTCCAGACAGTTCCTTCCGATAACCTTTCTTAAAGACACCTTTACCGAGCGCACAAGCCTCTCGTAAAATCCTCCCCACCATGGGGCTCTCTCGACAATAAACCTCCACTGGATACCCGCGTTCGCAAAGTGGTTGACCACGTCTGGGTGGCGCAACGTCTCCCAAAGTTCCGTGAGTTCCTTCGACGCTCGTTTGAAGGTCAACGCATTGTCGGAATAAATCACGCGGCACAGCCCTCGGCGCGACACAAATCGACGGAAGGCAAAGAGAAAGCTCCGGGTCGACAGGTCTGGAACCAACTCCAGGTGTACAGCCCGCGTGACTGCACACGTGAACAGCACCACGTAGGACTTGCATGTGAGGTCCTTGTCCTTGACGTAGAGGGGGCCCGCAAAGTCCGTGCCGACTACCTCGAAAGGGTCCGCTCGTGTTGTCCGGGCATCCGGCAAGGGTTCCGTGGAGGCACTCGCGGGGGTCGCGCTAAATCGCTGACAGGTCACGCAGGCACGCACCACTTTCTTCACCAGCTCTCGGCCCCGCAAAATCCAATACTGGTTACGGAGCTGCACGAGAGTATCTCGGACTCCCGCGTGCAGCAGCTGTCGGTGCGCGTCGATTGACAGCAAAGTTGAATATCGATGCTGCTTGGGCAGGACGATCGGGTTTCGTTCGTCATACGTCATGCTGACGGACTGGAGGCGACTTCGAATGCGAAGTACTCCCCGCTGATCGATGAAAGTGGCGAAGTCTTGGAGGGGAGAACCAGGCGGGGTCTTCGTAGCGTTGGTCGCGCAGCGAAGCTCGGTAGCGAACGCCGAGCGCTGCGCCTCTTTTATCCGGTGAGTTCGCGCTGCCTCGATCTCCTCGGCTGTCAGTGGTCCCGTTCGTCTTTCAGTTGACCTGACGTTGTGGAGAAATCGAAAAATCCAAGCCGTTGTTCTGTTGATCCTTGAAGCAGAGCTGAATCGCGAGATATCCATCAACTCTGGAATGGGCGTTACTGTGACTTCAAACACTTCTGCTCTCGATCCTCTCTCCTCGAGGGCGTCTCGAGGGAGTTCTCCGCACATTTCCTTGAGCCATTCTGTCGCTGGCAGTGGCAACCAACTCGGCCCCGACCACCACAGTGAACTGGAGACCAACTGGGATGCGGTCAGACCTCGTGCCATGAGGTCAGCGGGATTTTCTTTTCCCGGGCAGTGGTGCCACGTCGCGCTTTCACAGTTCTTCTGTGGTATTCCAGCAACCTTGTTCTCTGCCAACCTGACGTCTGCCCTCCATGGAAGGCCGACTTCGTTGGTCTTGGCGATCTTGGTTTCGGAGTCTCGCATGAGGCCGTTGTCCGAAGGATGGTCCACCGATGCGTCGACGACACCCATGCTCTCAAGTTCCCAGGATCGCTTAAAGCCTGGCAAGGGTTGGGGCTCTTGCACCGCCGTTCTCAGCACGACCAACTGGGAGCAACTAATAACCGCGGAGGTTGACATCGTTCGTCCCTGAACCGCCCATCCAAATACGGTCTCTACTGCAGTCAGGCGTCCGCTCAGTCGGTGAATTCTTCCTGTATTGCACCCCCAGTAGTGGTCTGATCCCAGCAGTATGTCGACGCCGCGTTGTTTCAGTCCGGTCATGTTGTCTCCCACGGGACAGCCGAGTTCCTCTAATGTTGCCACGATGGCTTCATCTGGGCTCGGAAGGTCCTGCTCACATATGGTAGGGGTCTCGAGAGCGTCGATGTCATATCTTTTGTTGTAGAGTTGGTCTCGCAAAGTCACTTGAACCCTGCGAAACGTACGTTCAGTGCTTTCGCCCCCGAACACGTCGATTGTGAGGATCTCTGTCCCGAGCAATTTGCAGTCCAGTCGCTGAGACAGTTCTTCAGTTATGAAGGAGCGCTGACTGCCGCTGTCGAAGATAATACGGGCAAGTTTTCTTCTGTTTGTACCTTCTGCCCACGCCGTAACCGTTTGTAGGAGCACTGTCGGCTTGCTGTTCCCACGTACATGCATAGCGACCGGTGCCGGGTCCTTCGGTTCCGTGTCATTCAGTCTGGTGGACGTTCGTCCCGGCGTGTAATTCGGGTCACACATGGTGGACGCGTGCCTGCCTTGACATTTGCCACAGCTGGGTGCTCCTCGACATAATCTTGCCATGTGATTGGCCTTCGTGCAGCGGAAGCACCTCCGGTCCGCTTGCAACCTACGCTTCTTCTCCGCTAGCCCGATTCTTGCGTTACATTCCTGTGTTCCATGCGCTTTTGATTTGCAAAGGAAGCACTCTAAGCCTTCCACGCTGCCGTTCAATGCCGCCGCGGTAGAGCTGCGAGTCTGAGCGTTGATCGTTGACTTCTTCACAGAGCCATGCGTCAGAGGAGGAGGTCTGGGCTTACCGACGACGTCTTCCAGCTGGTGTTTTGATGTTCTTTCGCGGCTCTCCACCTCTATGCGTAGAAAGTCGAGGAGAGACCGCAGAGCCCTCAGGTGGACTTGCTGTGGGGCGGATTCCAAACTGGCGTCTGTCATTGATGCCCTTGCGGCGTTGGCATTCCCGGTCTCCTCCGCCGACATCCTCCGATTGAAATCGAGAGCGATATCTCTTGGTAGCACTCGCAAAAGAACTGTGTAGAGCATAGCCCCATACGCCTCTTCGCCCACCCATAACGCTCTAAGGCCTCTGATGTGCGCCTGTAGATTGTCGTATAAACGCCGTAGAGCTCGGGTGTTCCGTTGTGGTGGCACTGGCTGTATGTCCATGAGACCTTCCATGTGGTCCTGGATAAGCGTCTCTTGCTTCCCGAACCGCACCTGCAGGAGCTCGATGGCGTCCGCGTAACACTCAGCGGTTGGCTGTAATCCACCGATGGCGGCTGCTCCATCGCCGGTCATCGCTGATCGCAGATAGTTGAACATTTCTGATGGCGTGAGTTCCGGATTTTGATGAATGGCGGTATCGAATTGCTGCCAGAAGGGTTGCCAGTCCTTTAGGTGCCCGTTGAATTTGATTAGTTTCAATTTTGGGAGTTTGATTTTTGATGTCACCGAGGATCCTCCGCTCCAATCTTCGTTCGATTGTCCCCTTGCTGGGTGGCTGCCCTCCGCGCTCTTCATCTTTCGTTTGAGTTTGGTGAGGTACGTGACGATCTTGTTCGAATACTCGATCTCATGAGTGAACTCCGCTTCTGCATCTTGCCCCGTGATCAGAGGTTCGATCGCCGCGTCCACGTCGTTCAGTTGGTCGCGGGCCAGATGAATACGTTCGATTAGAACCTCGAGGTCGTTGACGCTTGGCGTAGCTAAGAGTAGTAACGCGTCGGCCTCACCAATAAGTCGTGTCACTTGCGTCCGATGCGTCTTCCGTTTCTTCTTGAGGACATCCATGATCGTTGATCGTTCTTGCTTGGCTTGATGGAAAGTTGCTGTAAACCACCAGGTTCCCTTCGTTCAGTCGTTCCTCCCGGGTTTCGGCACCAATGTAGGAACCTGTGGTAGTCGTAGATGGTTACGTTCAAGCAAACTTTTATTTACATTATCTACAAGCTGCAAGCGATGCGATCTGACGAGGCGTTCTTCTCCGTTCTAAGTTGCTTCGACGCACGAGCTCCCCGGCCGCGCGCGCCCCGGCCACGCGCTCCCCGGCCGCCAGCTGGATAAGGCTCCGTTAATCTGCATAATCCCCGATAAGAGGGCTCGCAGGGGCCGGCCGTAGTCTTTACTGTACAAACCCTGCAGACAGGAAACGAGCATTGCGAGCTGGGGAAGATGACTGCGCGCAGTTTCGAGTGGGACACAAAGCTGGTGCCTAAAGCACTTTTAAACTACGCATGCATCTGCGAATATACACCTAGCATTATTAAAATTATTTAAATAGCGTGCAATGATTGGATGGTACTTCTACACAAAGAGACATAATAGCGAGTGAAGAAGCGTTGCTAACCTAGAACAAATATTCGAGTTGTTTGGGCGGGGGGGGGGGGGGGGGGGGGGGGCGGCCTTGCACGGCCCTGGTTGGTAGTTCTTAGCATGCTGAAGTTTCCATGCGCAGCATGGTTACGCAGCTATGGCTATGGCGGGTCCTTCGTCCTGATACCAAGCGTTACCTCCAAGAGCGCAATAAAAAGAAAGGTACTTCCTAGTTTGCGAAGTACAATAGTTAGGAAAACAAAGATATAAAGTTTCATACTTTAATTAGAGAAATCTATTTTGTTCATGCGACGGTCGTTCAGTACTTCAAATATGAGCCATCGCCCTCGGGAAGCGCCCTCCATGGACAGGAAAGCACATTAACCACCTGGGTGAACATTGGGCGTTATATCAATCGAGAATACCAAGAAAGTGACTGAATAAAAATGGCAGCGAAAAGACGATGTTTCGAATAAGACATGAAACCCTTCATCAACTTGTCCCCCCCCCCCCCCCCCCTTTGAAATACGAAGCTTCATAAAAGGACATACAATTATTTTTACGTTGTTGTAGTGGCTGGCGCTGCCTAGCACTTTACAACCATTTGATCAAGTCAAAAGAAATTTCAAAAAAATTCACCTCAGTCGGACGTTTTTTTTTTCTGTTTTCTTTTTTGCAGCCAATAAAAGGCCACTAAAGAAATCGCTGGCAACGAGAAACTATCCAACTTTGCCTGAAAAGTCATTGGATGAAACGGATTTTATAAAATGGCGTTTGATTATATGTCTAGCATATAGTTCCCCGCAAAAGGAAGGAACCATTTGACAAGGCAGTTTCAGGCTGTTTGGCTGGATTTGCCTTGGCCAGGACCATACTGCTTTACACTGGGAAATAAACTAACCTTTCTTCTGCTGTCTTTTTCAAAACAAAGTGGGCCTGGCCAAAGTAGAATAAGCACCGCAGCATAAATTACATCGGCAAATAAGTCATTCATAAAGACCCAATTAAGTGGGGCCGAGCAAGCTCTTGGTAGCGGTCTTCTAGATTCGTGTTTCTTCTTACCCGGGACGAGCCTTTTATCATTTCGTCCTCGTTCTTGTTCTACAAAGCTTGAGCGTCGAGCGTTTTGGGTGAGGAGGAACATAAACTGCCTAGAACAAGAACATGGGACGAAATGATTATAAAAGTCGCGTCCCAAATAAGAATAAACACGAATCTTCTAGAAGACCGCAACGAAGCGTTGCTTGCTCAGCCCCGCACGCGGCAATGTTTCGGGGGCTGTATACATTAGCATCACGATGTAGAAAGTCCAGGAAATAAAAACAATAAAATTTATATTGGTAGCTCAACACTGGTGTTTAATTCCAGATATGTCCCATGAATGCGATTCTAACAGGGTTCGGGTACATCGCATTCCGGCGGCATTTTTTGTTTTGTGTAGACGCCATGCCAAGTCTCTTGTTTTCTCGCCAAGTTTATCCGGTAACGCCACATTCCTAGATTGGCAAGACATCTTCAATATAGTTTGCAATACATCTTGAGCAGTCCGGGATTTTCGGATGATGGCGCCTTACACCGGCCAGTCCTCACGTGACCTTGATGAATAATGCATGGACTACAATAACATTCCCTGCACTCCATTTATTCGTGGATGCAAGCCAATATGCAGACAGAAAGATAAGAAAAAAAAATCATGGTTACTTATAAAAGACAGAAGCGTGTTCGACATTTCGATTAGCTCTGCCATTTCGAATAGATTCGAAACAAAAAGTCATGCGCGACCAATAGGGTCGCTTCGATCTGGTGAGTGAAATGTTAACTGTCACATTTCCACGAATTTCAGCTGTTATGATGCCTAAAGTCACAACACCCACAGGCAGAGCGCCCGAAAGCAATCGCCTCCAGCCTTCAATTTGATCTTAGCCACAAATTCGATCACAGCATCATGGGCAGAAATAAGAGTATCTGGTTGTACACTCCGACGGCGTCGCGTTGAATGCGCGATGAGAACAAGGCGTGCTGTATACGCATCATTGAACCCGCTCTTAGTAACTCAAAATTACCTACGTGACTTCACGAATAGTAACTATAGGAGTGCTTGGAGAGTATGTTTTCGAGTTATGTGTTAGAGGATATGCCATGCAGGCAGGTCGCGCAAGATAATAAAAAAAAAAGAAATCGAACTGCCAGGCACGGCGATTTTCTGAATCTGAATCCCAAACTTGCTCGTGCCATATGAGATTACATTAATTTTAGTATGATGGTATTTGGCCATGCAGTCCCACAACCAGAGTGTACCGAAAATAAAACGCACCTTCGGTTTACTACGCGCGCAAGCACGTGTGCCATGCGTGGGAAGGTAATCCTGGCTTTTTACGAACAGAGACGTGGCAGTGAAGGGCATGTTCACAAATAGAGAACAATGTAGTTATTTGCTGCTGCGACCGCGAACCACTGCCTCATTCGTGCCTCGTCCTTGAAGGCCCATAAGGGCCTTCAAGGATAATAAATGATGATGATGGTATCTCGTGTTGGCAGTTGCTCTGTCAATGTTTTTTTTTTATTTTTTCACTTCATATGGTACCCCGGTTTGTAATGTCAATTCAACACTCAGGTGGCGCTGCACTAAATGTGTAATTCGACGACTGTCTGTGACAGGGTGGAGACATCTTTTGTTTACCAAGTGCCGCCGGCGCGTGCAGAAGAAAACATATAAATAAACCTTGGATAAGGAAATTGCTTCAAAGCTCTGGCCAAAGCCGAGCGCTCGCGCCGGGAGACGACGGGGCGCGTGCACTTTCTAAGAACATAGAAAATGACCGGGAAGGAAATTTCCGAGATGTCATCAGTCTTATTCACGGTGGTCTCATTACACTACACCAGCGCGTGTGTTTTAAGGCACTCTATGTGTGACTAGAATGCCTCAATGTCTGTGTGTGATTGTGAAGAGTTTAGTGTGAAACGCTATTGAAGCTACTGGTGCGAGCGCATGGCCTCACCATAAGTTCCATGTGCTCACGTCAGCAGCTTTGACATTGCAAGCAGGACGTCGGGATAGCCCATTGCTCTGCGCTCGCGTGAGTTGGCCAAGTGTCCTAACACGTCGCAGCAAGTACACATGGAGCGAAAGCTCGCGCTGCACAACCCAGGGATTCTGGATTTAATCTCCACCCCTGCGTGTTTCGATCTTCGTAAGCATCGTAGCGGCATACATCCCTAGACTCCGTTTCACCTTTAGTTCAAGCGCAGCAAACGCTACGAACAATCCGAGCCAATCCAGCGTTGATAGAGTCTGATCTAAAGCTTCACGTCTCGCTCAGCCCAACCAGAAGATCAAGTGATACTCTCGCAACGCTGACCTAGCTGATAGCTTCCGACACCCTCGGACTAAAAATGTTAGAGACCCCGATGTAGCGGACCTACAGCACTGGCTAAATCTCCCTTACACAGCGTAAGCGGGGTGGATGTGTTAGAGATCATGCATCACTTCAGTGGCAATTTAACTTCGCACTGCCTACTCCAACTAAATCGAATTCTTCAATCGGCTCACGCAGGAGATAAAAAAAAGATAAGTGCAGTTGTCTGGACTAATTAGAATATGTACCGAAAATTGTAGGCTTTCCTTTTGTCTCTTTGTTTCCGTGATCGTTTGTCCTCAAATTCGAAAGCTCAAAACATAACGAATCACTGTATGAGCGAGCGCAAAGACTAAAACAACAAAAACAAATGTTGAAAACAGTTTTACGAAAAACATCAAATTTATTAAGCAGGCTTTGAATAGCTACCTCATAATTTTCCCTCAAAACAATCTAACGAAAGAATGGGTGTTACGCACTGAGACTGTAAATAGCGAACAAAAATAATAAGTAGTGATATATCGCAAGATTTTTTGTTTGTATGCAAATTACCTCGTATTTGCATTAACTTTCCTTATCTCGAGCTCTTCCAAAGGAAAAAAAAATGAAAAAGAAGGACAGGGCGTTGGAGGTTGCGTTTGCGGCAGTCTATCAATTTTCGGTCTGCTGTCGTGTAACCCCACTTTCTGCGCGCAGTTCACAAAGAGAGCGTGATCACGTGGTCACTGGTCACCTTTTGCGTTTCACCTTCAGTCCGAGCGCCGTGGACGATACGAGCCATCCCAGCCAATCCAGCACCGGCAAGAGTGCCATGTGATCTTGAGCTCGGCGTGCCTTTACCAACTCTTCACCCAACCAGATGGTCACGTGCAGGGCCTGATTAAGGTACGGGCTAAGGGGGCTGCAGCTCAGGGCCCCCGACTCTCTGGGGGCCCCCATGACGGAAGGTTGATTGACGCAGCTCGTAGAAAAAAAAACACACACAAAAAAAAGAAACCTAAGAATATTTCGGAAAGCGATGTTGCTTTGCCGCAGCATTCGAGAAGAGGGATATACAAAGATAATGGCGATGTCAGCGAGGCCAAACGCGCACTTCGCGTAGCACACTCCTATCTCTGCACAAAGCCGGCCCTTTGGGTGGGTGACCGGCCCCTTAGGGTACTTGTCCGTTTTCTTTTGAAAGCGGCTTCGAGCAAACGAAGAAAACACGCGAGGGAACCCCCACAAAAAAAAGTGCGGCCTTCGACGCTGCTGGGGAAGGGAACAACGCTGCATGCCGCCTCCGCGGCGGTCTTGCCGGAGTGCTCCCTAGTTGAAACCAGACGGAAATGGTAAATTTTTGTATTTTGAGGCTACTTTCTATTGATTAAAAAATTAAGGAAACTGCAGTATTTCCCAGGTTCATTGCCTTAACCAGGCATCATTATCATCATCGTCGTTGCCATCATCATCATCATTAGGGCCCCTGAAGCGTCCTTAGCCCAGGGCCCCGAAGTGCCTTAATCCGGCTCTGGTCACGTGACACGCTCCCGGCGCTGAATTGGCTGGGATCAGACTTGGACGTAGTTCAACTACTCTACTCAAACTACTGTAGTTTAACTACTTTTCCGAGTAACTTGGTAACTTTCAATTACAAATTTATTTGCGTAATTAGTAGTTTAATTTAACTACGTTTTTCAGGTAACTTCTACTCAAATTACTAACTACTTTCGAAATCTAGGGCTAATTTTGCTCATCACAAATGTTTGAGCGCAGAAATAAACAAGACGCCGGCAGATCCGGACAAGGAGCCCCCTCACATTCCGTTCCCACGCACTTATAGTCGGCAGCCGTAGAAACTGCATCATAGGCGTCCTTGGGCCAAGGTGACGACTAGCAGCCAAACATAACACCGGCGCGCACGCACGCACGCAGAGATGCTTAACAACGTTTGGTCGGGTATTGACCTAATCCGGTAATGCACGCAGGCGCCGCGCCTCCAGCTACAACCGTGAAAGTCGGGGACACTGCGAGGATTGTTGTTTTTATGTTGTCTGCCTTTAGTGAGTTCTGATTCAAGCAGTTTGGAGATTCCTCGGTAGGCGCCACTGGAATGACCTCGCAGTTGGGCGCCCGTTTCTATGGTCGCCTCGTCGTCACCGCATGCTCCCTTGCAAAGCCTAACGCCGGCGAGGATTGCGAGTCACCTTGGGAGATCCCTTCGTTGAACCCGACGTCAGCGGCGAAGTATACTTCGTTTCATCTTCTGTTAAACCAAAACAATTGTTTGTTTGTTTTTTCAGTAGCGTAGTACTATACTTCGTCTCACCTTAGTATGGACTATTGTTAGCCGCGCGTGCTAAAAGCGCGAGCTAGTCGCTTTGAATGAAGCCGCGGCGGCTGCAAGAGGTCATACACCCAGAAATCTAAGGCCTACTACAGCAATAACTGAATTAAAAAAAAGACATACAGTTACACAAAAAAAACGGTTACCAGACAACAAACGCACCCTTGCATCCCAAACATAGGCCAGATGCACACAAAATGCCCTTCATTCCCTCTACTCTTCTCCCACCTTGAAGCTCAAAAACGAATTCAATCTTCAGGGTGGACTGGTAGTTTTCAAGACTGACCTTCCAAAAGCCCTACACTCTTTTCCATTTGCTTGTCTTGCGGACAGCAACATAGAGAAGCAACTGTTTTTAAGTTCGAACACGGGACTTTGTTAGATTGAAACGTATGGCGTTGTTGTAAAACGCTCGTACAATTTAGGTTAACAGCACACTTGGCTCGTCTGCATAGCCCACCACAAACATGAATATGGCAAAACGCAGAGAATTTTAAAAGTGAATATATCAACAAATGAAACCTTGCTTCCGCTTGTTGTCCTTCCTCTTTGTGTCCTTCCATCGCGGCATTCAATTTCGTTAGTTGTCATTTGATGAGACAGATAAAAAAAATAAAAAGCTTGGTTTGATCTAACTAAATATGGTAATTAGTAAAATACAAAGGTAACGTATATTTAACGATACGTTTCATTTTTTTAACTGTAACGGGAACGAGTTCCTTTCTCACAGATATAAATTGTAACGGGAACGCGTTCCAAAAAACACATGGAACGAGGAACGAGCTTCCGTTCCTTTTTTTGAGGAACGTGTACAACACTGGTTTTTACCCGTTTTTGTATGTGTATCTTTTTGTTTTGAATGCGTATTTCTTTTCCTCTCCCGTATCCCTTTCCCCACTTAGCGGCGGGCTAGACGGCGCGGGTCTCAACCTTTCTGCCTAGACTTGAACGCTGCCAAGTGGGTATTGCAACCTCTGCAAATAAAAATTATCGACCGGGCGTTGCTTGAATGACCGTCTTGCGGAACATAAAAGAAATGTAAGAAATAGGGCCCAGAGTTCGGAGTTGGCAAATCATGTTGGTTCTTGTAATAATTGCTCCCCTCTTTGGGGTGAAACTTCAGTTCTCTGTAACGAAAAAAAAAATTGTTTAAAAGGCTATTTAAGGAGACCTTGTGCATTCGCGAGCGGGGGAATTGTGTGAGCCAGCCGTCCTTGGTTATTGGTGATCGGATGAAAGAGTTTTTGCTTGTGTGAGGGGGGCTTTGCAAACTTGGAGGGAGGGTGGGGGGTGGGGGAAGAAAATCGGGAAGCGTTTGCTTGGAAGTAGGAAATGAAGATTAGGCTTTAGCGTTTTGGAGGTCGCTGTGTGTGTCGACCTTCGGGTTGTTGTTGTTCGGGAGGTCGGCTCCCTTTGCGAAAGTGTTGGAGCCGGGGAGTAGCTCGGGCTGTCTGGGGCGAACTCGTTGGTCGTCTGGTTTTGCGTTTGAGTTCTTTTTTTCCATTTCCCCTTTTTTTCCCTTTCTCTTTTTCATTTGTCTGAGAGTCTATTTATTGGTGTGTTGATATCAATAAAATTCAGCTGCGTTTGAGATTTTGTTGTGTTCGTCCGTTTTTTTATCGTTCCCCTTCTCAGGGTTTCCAACATGTCTATTATTATTATTGTTATTGTCGCAATGTCCGTGGCGAAAGCTGCAGTCCTACAGTGGCGAAAACAACGGAGAAATTTCAAACGCTCCTTGCAATTTGTGAACACGGCCGTTCATTGGTCGTTGCCTTCTGGACGCAGCGGGAGACGCGACGCCTGGAAGCAAAATATCTGGCTCCTCCAGATACGTCGGGAAGCGCCAAAAAACGCAGCGTTTTGTCCCGGCGCCGGAAGTTACGTCAAAGCGCATTTTCGAAAAAATAATAGATCGGACTACTAAATTACAAAAAAAAAAAAAAATATAACGGATTCCCGTTACTTGTAACGGATTACTTCCATGTCTGTGTGCTACACGTATATTTAATTTTAGACACATCACGGCGAAGAATCAGTTCAATATCGCACGCATTTGATGATGTGATTATCGCGCCGCGACCGCAAAGGTACTGTCTGGAGCTGCTACTCGCCAGTTTGAATGGAGCTTAAAAAGCTATAAAACCGCACCAAATCTAAGAGTGGAATATACCACAAATCAAGTTTTGACATGACGCCATTTCGAAAATGCATACATAAAGAAAAACAAGTAATGTAACCACGACGTCCGTGCTCCGAATGATCGTAGCTCTCTGTCAAAAACCAGGAGAAGGTTAAAAAAAAAACAAAAAAAAAACGCCCCAAATGTTTGATTTTGTGAACACTACATAAACGTCGACCGTTGATACTATTTCTTTTTCCAGAAATGAAGCTCGCTCACAATTAAATGTGACACAGATATCTTTACAATAACAATACGGAATATGCGGAATATAAAAAAGGACGATCACTGATCAGTCAGCGCGAAGAAAAAAAGCCCTGACCGATTATGTTTTTTTTTTTTTTTTTAATAGGACTGCCGTGATTTTTTATTTGCTTTTTACTGCATCTAAACTTGTGGGTTCAGGTACGTTTAGGACTTTACTTGTCCCAGCGGAACCTCTGAACTGCTGGGGACGCTAACGAACCTTCTAGCCAATAATTAAGCAGTCAATAGTTGTAATGTGATTTTGCCCTCCGGGTGTACCCACGCCGAACAACAAGGGCAAGTGACATGCTTCGGGAAGGAGCGGTACAGGGAGCGGTGTGCTGGGTGGACCGCAAGTAAGCCGAAAGAAAGAAAACGGCTTAGAAAAGGGGGAGGGGGGGAGGGGGGGGGGCGATGGAAGGTGCAGGATAATTCACTTTACGCGCTGGGTTGAAAGAAGGGAAAAAGCTATGCTCTTGTGAGAGTGCGTGTGTCATTCTTCGCGTGGCCACACTCTGTCACTTGCCTACGGGTAAGAAATGTAGTCACGTGGCCGAAGATAACGCAGTGATCTGTCCAGACAGGTTTAAACTTCCATTCCGCTGTCAGCTCCAAAGCAAAGCTGGCTTTTTTTTTTATTTCCCTCCGCAAGTGAGCTTAGAAACCGTTCGTCATCGGATCGACTCGTTTTCCCAGGTGGAGACCGGCGAAAAGACGTTTGCAACGCGACAAAACATTTACTTATTTCGTGGGGTGCAGAGATCATCGGAACATCGTGATGCTAGGAAAGAAACTGAAGGTGTGGGCTTTATTCTTGTTAATCTTTGTGGGGAAGGGCCCAACAGCAATAAGCTTGAGATTGTTGAAAGTTGCCCGAGATATGTGATGCAACTAGTGCGTACGTTGGAAAAGAGACACCGACAAATGAACCATAAAGTCCAACGTCTCCAATCCTCACATAGGATGATACTGCACCTAATAAAGTCACTTCAGGGGTATATCAGTGAGTGGCCGAAATGGATGACCAATCCTAAAAAACGATAAAGTTCGAAAAAATAAATTTCTAGCTAAAATAGTGCTTATTAGGTTCAGAAAAAAAAACTCGTGATTTTGATTGGCCGTGGACCGAAAAGTCCGTGCACTAAGATGTCCGCGCACCGAAAAGTCCGTGCACCGAAAAGTTCGTGCACCGAAAATTCCGTACACCGAAAAGTCCGTACACCGAAAAGTCCGTACACCGAAAAGTCCGTACACCGAAAAGTCCGTGCACCGAAAAGTCCACACCGAAACGTCCTACATCGAAACGCCCTACACCGAAAAGTCCTAGACCCGTGCTTCGCGGTCGTGGTTCTGAGGGGTGGGTTATAACTTGTCTCTTGCTGCCGCGAGAAGTAGCCGCGACAAAGCCGTTCCACGACTGCAACAGGTTGCGATTTATGGCTAACATCAAGGAGGTTCTAAATAATAGGAGGGGGCACGTTGCAATATTTGTGAAGCCTAGTCATAAGTTTAAACGATTTTGTGGCCAACGTGACCGTAGATCTCTCTGGCAATTGGTGCGCGTGACATGTCACCTGCGAGATGTATGGTTGATTGTAGAAAGATTCCTTGCAGGCTTGCGCGCGCTCCGTCCGGTAGGTTTTATCAGATCGAAGGCTAGACGTGAAGCAAGCAAGCAAGCAAACAAGTGGTTTAGGCGGACCACGAGCAGACGAAACACCGCTGCTGGTACATAAGACCTCTGCGCGGGACGATCAGGGCAATTGCCGCAATCGCAACGGAGAAAACGAAAGCCTGGCGTCGCCGGGACGCTAATTTCCGCCGGCTACGAGATGGGCGCTTGCAGCGTGGTTGGCTGCCGCATTCGGACTGGCTTTTCTTCAGCGGGGGTTACCCTTCACCGGTAAGCCCTGGGCGTATTACACACACATAGTTTTACGATAACGGTAATCGGTCAACCATTCTCTTATGGTGAATTCGGGTGGTCAGTCGTCGGCAACTTATTTTGTCGAAAAACCGGCAATAGTGTTCGCGTAGTCAGTTTCCGGGCGGCGCGCACCGTTCGAGTGGTGGTTCTCCGGCAAGCACCGGAAAGTTTCCGGTGCTTTTTCCGCCCGAGCTCCAAAAGGCCGGCCGAGCAGGCGCCAGACTGTATCCGGTGTCGTCACTTCCTAAATGGGAGGGAAGGCTAGTGAGAAAAAATGAACGAAAGAACAAAACTGATCTGAGGTCCCTACACCAGTCACTACTCGCGTCAATCCAAGCCGCTGGGACATGGGTGACGGCGGCGACAGTCTCTCGCAAGCGGTGTCGCGCGGGCAAGAGGCGAAGTAAACTGCCACCGTCTGGCGTTTCGTGTTCTGGTGCTGAGGGTCACGTGGTGTGCCGCCGGCGCGTTTCTGGTTGCCGGTTCCGCCGGCTCGGTCTCGCCGGCGATTGAGCACCCAAATTCGCCAGTAGATTTCCGACGGTCGCTGAACTGCGGAAACGATGCATTTTGGCCGTTGGTCTTCGGCGGTGGTTGGACCCCATCAAAGTGGAGCGTGATGTGGTCCGTGCACTTCCAATAGTCAATAAAACATCTCCCAACCTCGGGCCAAGTTGAGCTGGTTCGATTTGTCACAACCGCAATAAAACGTCCCAGTGAACGACCTGCATAGCGGCCTCAATGAAAAGAAAAAGCCAAACGTATTGTAGTGTGATATAAGATGAGAGCGATGAGAGCACAGCTATCATTTGCAGGCGAGCGCGGAAATCATCGCCATAAAAATGCGTAATAATTGGTCCAACCTGTCGGGTCGACATAGTTACGCAATCATGTGTGTATATAATTTATTCTTGCTTTGGCCACCGTAGTAATTAGTGGCCAGGAGATCAAAAAGAATACTCCTCGCAAATGCACGGTACATTACCCAAACCACACCAACAGGCAATCGTTACAGCACTGGCGTTCCAGGTTGAATACTATCGTTTTCAGGATGGTAACGGTCTGTAGAAAAAAGAATGCATTTACTTTACAGCTGAGGGTACAAAACAAAGCGCAGCAGCCGTAGAATCGGTCGGCTGGGCGTGGGCCAGAGTTTCTAGTTGTGATGACTGATAAATAAAACCCACCAGCACCACGCTCCCTGCTACACGAAACCATCAACAACACGATGGACACGTGCTGTGGTCACGTTGGCCCGATAAGTGTGGAGGGTAAGAAGGAAAGTGAGAAAGAGGCGAGGCTATACGGGAGCATGGCTTGTGGAGGCTACACGGCTGACGTCATGCCCCCTCCCCCCCCCCCCCCCCCCTCCTTGGCAAACATTCTAAATACGACCACAAAAAATAAAAAAAAAGAAAAGCTTCGCAGTTTGTGGTGTTGCGAGCGAAGGGTGCGGCCTAGGGTGCCTACATGTTTCCGCTGCGCTTTAACAGCGGAGCGGCGGAAACATGTAGGCACCCTAGTGCGGCCTCCTGCTCGGCCGCTTTGTCGTGAGGACAAAACTGACCAACGAAGCGAGCGAGCAGGAGGATATGAGGGATTTCCGTGGGGTTTCCTTTTCGGTGAACAACAGAACAGAAGAGCCACGGTAATTGTCATTTATTTATGGAGATTTTCTCGGTGGCTTTGGCGCTTGACTGATATCGGATTGGCTTCGACAGCTTGGCCCTCCAGTTGTATTCAATTATAAACATAACAGTCATTTACTTACAAAAGAAGCAGCGATTAGCACCTCATTCGATAAAGAACAAAATATTCTATTAAGCAAACGACGTTAATAAAATTATTGCGAAGAATTGCTTTAGAATTTTGTTTTACACGAGTCTAGTGTCCGAAAGAGCCGCTAGTGGCGTTGCGTTAGCTTTCGTAACGCTGTAGTCCGTAGAGGGTTGCGAACGTCCTACTAAAACTTAAAATGGTGGTTCCGCTACGCTACATAGAGCGGAGGTCGTAGCGGCTAGCGCGGCGGGAGTGACTGAACGATATACTAAAACACTCGAATGGCTCAACCGGATCGGCCGGAAAAGTTTCGACTGCCTCCGAGGGGGACTTTGCCAGGCAACCCATTGTAAAACTCTGAATCGTATTACCTGTCTCTTTCGGTCTCGCCGATGAGAATCGAGTAATAAGAGCATGAGACGAGATAAACACGAAACAAAATTACCGGCACGAAGAACTTTGGCACGTCTTTTCCCGCGTATTTGATAATGAAAGCTGACTTGCTCGCTGTTAGCTCGCTTGCATTGAGTCGGCCGAATTAAGAACAATTCGTGAGAGACTGGGGTGCCACTAAAATAAAGAGGGTTTTAGTGTTACCAGGAACATATTGCGTCAGTGAAAAGAGAGTCACCAACGATCGAGCAGCTCGCACTTTTGTTGTGCAACATATTTCCGCGAACGATGCTTCACAAGTGGTAACTAAAAATATGCAATGCTGCATTTATTTTTCAGTATCACTTTACGAACAATCAGTCTGAGCCAGTGATCTTGGCAAAAACTAGCCTCAGGAAACTCAAGTCATTTACAACTCCTTCCATTTTTTCACACCGACCTCTTCCGAATGTGCAATATTTTGCCTTGTAACAATATATATTTTCTCGTCTTCATCTTTGTATGTGATTTGCCATCTGTGATTAATAAAACATTATTTATTGACAATAAAAAAAATGCTATTTTCTTTTTAAAGGGAAACTGAAGCGGTTCTGTATTTAAGAAAAAACACTTCAACGACCTTCATTCGGCCTCCAGGATCACGAATATCGAGATTATTTTTCAACTCGGTGCACGGAGGCTTCAGAAATTAATTTTTAAAGTACCGCCGAAGCCCCTCCTTCCCGGGGCGTGACGTCACACTAGGAGTTTTCGGAATCTCTGCTCTCGCGCATCTTCAGCGCCTGTCAAAGCTAGGCACGCGCACTCTTCCTATTTTCAGAAAGGTCAGAAAAAGACGTCACGGCTGGGGTCAGTGCGGAAAATTATAGACGCTTTACAGCAGCTGTGCATGGGCGCCGCCATAACTGACCTTCAGTTTTTGTTCCCTCTTATTCCGTTCGCTTGACTTCATCATTTCCACAGCAGGACAGGTTATTGCCATTTTAAGTGTTACTGTGTCCTTCCCCCGAGCATAGGCCCTTGTGGAGACTCGTCAACGCTCGCTTCAGTGGCTCGGCATCTCGGTAAGACAAGAGAAGGGCGGCTATGGCGGCTCAATCTGGCGCGTGTGTAAAGCGTCTACACCTGTCAAGCTTGCAATTGCACGCGCTGCCCACACGTGCGGCACGCGCTTGGCGGCCCAAAGATCCTAGTATGACGTCACGACTGGTCGGAAGTTTTTCGTGTTTTCTCGCGTGTAGTTACATGTTCGGGCAAAATGAACGTGATATTCAGATTCACGGGATAAAAATACGCCAGAATTCACCTCTAACTCGTCTTTTTCAAGAAGCGTTTCAGCTTGGGTTTACTACGGTTTAGAGAATGCCATTTCATCGAAGCATGTTTTAGAGAATGGGCACGTTTTATCGAAGCACGGTTTAGAGAAAGCAGAGCCTCATTTTAGAGAAACGCCGTTTATCGAAAAGGGGACGCTTTTTTAAAAGAGGCTTTCCTACTTCTCGCGTGTATCACTGGTCCGCGTGTTAAGCCATGCTCCCCCGCTGCGCTCCCGCCGCTTCGCGGCGGCAGTCTGCGGCGGCTCATTACAAAAATGTTAACTCACCTGATTTACTCGTACACGCCGCTTCGCGGCGGCCGAATTCGCTAAAAGGAGGCTCATCACTATTTTCTCTAAACTGAGTTCTCTATAAAGGCATTCGATAAACCGGGGTCGGTAAAACGGCGTTCGCTAAAACGAGCCTCTCTAAACCGCATGCCTCCGTTTCAGCTTCCCTTTAAGGCTTTGCTGAAAGATCTCTCTCTCCTCATTTGTAACTCATGCAGTAATGCACACCCGCGGGTGTGCGGCAAAGCTGATATGCCTTGCAAGTGAACTAGAGGGCGTACCTTGCGCGTGAGGACGTCAAAACAATATCTCGAAACAGAGTAAGGATGAAAAAGGGCCTCACTAATAAATGGGCGAAATGAGAAACGCACTGCCAAGGAGCACGCTATTTTTTTAATTTTAACTCAGGCGATTCAAGTGAGTGTATTTGGTGGGTAGTTATATGCACGAGGCGCGTAAATAGCAGTTGTCGGATGTGCAGAGTCTTAGGTAGTATTCGACGTTTATAAAATGTGTACGAAATAAACCAAGCTGCTGGTTTGGCTAAACGAGCGGTATTGCTTAAAATTACCGAAAAGCCCTGGTTTTGCACGCGTTGTGGTGTCTTTTATTTGCCTAACTCGAGTGATGCCGAGTCTGCAAATGCACTTTGTTTAAGAAAAGGAGAATTTTTAGCAGAACGTACGCTATTAACTGCGAGTGTTGCGGGCGCGTGCCTAATCCATGCTCAAAACGACGCCACGAGCTCCCGCTAGCAACGCAGTTCTTCTACGAACCTCTTTTTCACTCAGGGAAAGGTGCAGTCTTTCGTGTGCCTGCTCCGGCCTGCTCTCAGCTCTTGCTGCAATAAACGGGTAAACAAAATATATTTTTGCAGTGCATGCCGATGTCCCAAAATATTCAAGACTACATTGGCATTTTTTTTTTTTTTTAGTGTTCTGTGTTTAGCGGAATCGGAGAAAGCTTGTCTTCACACCCGAGCAATTTCAACTCTGCTCGCGTTATTATATTTGCTGATTAAGACGTCCTCACGTGCTTTAGAGCTCAAATAAACGTGCATAAACGCTAGTTTTTTCACGTTAGAAAGCAAAACTGTCTTCATATTTAAAAGAAAAAAAAAGAACTCTGTTCCGCCGTATGTAATGGCAAACAAGTACGACCCGGCACGCAGCGCACGCGCCTTGGGGGCCTCGCCCAGACATGGCGGCGGGGGGCGTGGCGCGGAAGGAGGGCAAGGAGGATAGTTTTCGAAAGAAAGGAATAAAACGCGGGGAGAGGAGGAATTAAACTAAGTACGATAACAGCTCCACCCTTTAGCGACGAGTTGAAATATCAAAGTTGCTTCATATGGCTATCTGCTAGACACTGAATGTTCCCAGAGTTCGAAACTCCCAGGCTCGAGGTGCCAAGATGGCGGCTCAATCTTTTTTCTTTACTGTGGATACAGTTGCCGAGAAAGGGGTAGTTGGTCCACTCGGCCACGAAACCGGTCTTGGCAAGGGGACCCGCAAACGGGGGAAAAAAAACAACAACAGAGGATAGCGGTAGCGCTGTAGTCCACTTTCCCTTAAAGACAGTTTTAGTATAGCGTTGCTGGCTCTTACGTAGGCAATACGAAATAATATAGATGCGCTAAAAACGACCTGCTCAGACCGAGTTTAGTTGTGCGTTACGTTTCCGAGTGAACACCTCGCAGGCCCTTGGTTAAATTCGCCCGAGCCGTAGAATTCCGCGTGCTTATAAAACCATCATGCTCCCCCCCCCCCCCCCCCCCCAAAAAAAAAAAAAAAAAAGATAACGTGGGAAATCATTTTATTTCAAATTAAACCAAGCCGCAGCTGCCTCGTCAAGCGAGCATTTCTGCAGGGTACAGAGGCTGCGAGTACGAGTGCGTAGCCAAATTCGATCACCGAGTCTCCGTCAATCGTCCCGTGGAAACGGCACCCTTCATCAATACCATCGCGGAATGAAATCCATGACATACTGATGTCCAGTGCATAGCGACCAGTTCGGCGATTTCTTGAAGTTCGTCCGTCGGCGATGAACTGTGCGAATGGGCTTAGCGTTGAGCAGATCGCAGCGTTGAGGCACATTGCGAGCGGTAAACATTTTCACTGTGCACTCCTTCAGCTGCACGGCGATCTGATTCGGCCGCGGTAGGTCCCGGTGTGAATTGCCGAGCTGAACACCACACAATTTCACGTAACACTGTACTTCCCGAATACCTTGTCGCCCTTGCTGCGCCAGTCGAGGTAACTGCCATCTTGAAACTGGTGCTCTCGTTGGGCCCGAGATCTCTCGAGAGCTTCCCGCAAAGCCCGCTAGCCCGCAACGCAAGATCCCTAGCGTTGCGTGCGTACGCAATAGGCTAGCTCTTTTATTGCGTTCTGCGCATGCGCGCTCACCACCCGCAATTTCCATGCGTACGCAAATTTCTAGAGTACGGTCCACTAGAACTCTCTAATATCGCTGGCCGTGAACTGCCAGCGTGTTGCGGTCGCTCCGAGTTCGTGGCCTTTCATTTAATGTAAGGAGCATCCGCTTTCTGACGGTGCGAACATGTTGCGCATACACTACTATGAAACCCGAGATGAAAAATTAAAACAAAAACGGTCAAGGCAAAGGCAGCTGGGGGTTTATTGACCACAAAGCGTGAGTGAATACACATTCCGGCAAAAGCTAGAAAGAAAAAACACTTCCCAAAGCCCAGAGTGTTTACAGGCGGTCGTCCGGCTGGTTAATCCTCGCTAAGGTTCACCACACCACATAGACGGAAAATGGGCACGCAAATGCCCAAAAAGGAAACATCCCCCAACAGTACTAGAACTATTCCTACTTTTGACTGAACCCCCGTAATTTTCTTCTTAATACAATCCGCTTAACATCAAACCGGATGTCAGGGCAATGAAGAGAAACAAATAAACATAAAATAAACTACACCAACGAGTATGTCTCCCGTAAAGCGGGACGTACACATAAAGGTCACGTACAAACTATAATCTGCAATCCCTGCGCCATATTCTTCCATCTTTGTTAAATACATGTCTCACCAATAACATAGATATATACTCGGCTAGCAAGAAAGACATCTTGTCGTATTTTATTTAGTTGTTTTTTGTTGTATTTTCATTTTTTAATGAATTGTAGTATTTATTTTCATGTATCTATATTCGGCTAGCAACAAAGACATCTTGTCGTACTTTGTTTAGTTGGTTCTTGTTGTATTTTCAATTCTCAAATGAATTGTAGCAATTATTTTCATGTATCTATATGTGTGCGTACTGTGTATTCATTTTTTTTGTTTCTCTATTGAATGCTGCTGCCTGTAAACGGGGGAGCCTGAGCCCAGTCAAGCTGTTCTTGAACAGCTTTTTGCCTAGGCTCCCCTCCAGAATTTCTGGAGAATAAAAAGATTTGATTGATTGATTGATTGATTGAAATAACGCGGTGCAATATGTTTGGTAAGGCACTTTCGCCACGCAAATGATTCTTTAGACAGATTGAGTGATCCGACTCTGAGGAATTCGTCTTTCCATATTAAAAAGGGAAATATCACGTCGGTGTCATATCGTTGGAAGGGGAACGGAAGGACAAGTCCATGACCGCGCTCCAGACCGACTAATCTGGTCATTGTTAGCGGTCCCGAAGGATGCAAAAACTATCTTTAAGGAAAAAGCAATAACTGCTGTCTCAAAATGTAAAAAAATATGTATATATATATATGTATATATATTCTGGTAGCAAAACGGGAATTCTGTGCGATTTTGGGCTACGATGAAATAACTTCCACTTGGAAAGGGATACAGTTTATGGACTGCGATAAAGAATTGCGCTCGTCTTATGGAAAGCATGCAAGGAAAATTTGATTTATGCTTAGCACCCACTCAGAGCTCGTCAAAGTAGCTGTCTGTCATTCGTATGCAATGCACTAAAACATACTTGTTTTCATTGTGTCTGAGGTTTACATAGCAATCAAACAAGCGATTATAATGTCAGCTGGCTACAGTTTGAAGTTCAGTTACAAAAGCCCCCAAAGTGTTTCAAAGTTAAATAGTGTACTTCCGTGCTTCTCTGGTTTCTCGCGTAAATAAAAAAAAAAAAAAAAACTTTTGCCCAAATTTTTTTTTTTTTTGGAGTGCTGCTTTTAAAACGGACTTCCGGATGAGATAGATAAAACCGTTTTACTTCGAACATAAACAAGGATGTAACAAAAAATGTAAGGTTCCGTCACTGGGCTGCGTTCCGGAGTTGTTTACGAGATTCGGTGTGGTCCCGACATGTTCATGTGTTATGACCGGCTCACGGAACAAAACGGGAATGTTAAAATTAGACTCCTAGTGCCGCACTTGCGGATCAAGGTAATTTACATTCCCCTCTTTAGAAAAAAAGCTCCAGCTTTCAGCGAGGCTTTTTTTTTTTCGATGTGTTTTTACTTTTAATGATTTTCAGATTTAAAGGGGCCATGAAATTAAATAAAAAATTGGTTTGGGCTGGTTGGTACATATCAATTAAAAGATTAAAAGGCGTGACTAAGGTGGTTTATGAGATTCCTTTTAGTTGCGGCCAAGTTTACATTGGTCAGACCGGCCGATGCCTTAATGAAAGAGCGCGGGAACACAAGCTAGCCGGACGCAATAATTCGGGTGAGCATCTTGCGGAGCACTGTAAACGATGCGGGTGTGAACCTTTGTTAGAGCACACAAGGTTTATTAAGAGAGGGAAGAAGAGGATGGAAAGGGGATTAATCGTAGCTTTCGGTATACACAAAGCGGCTGACAAATGCGTAAGCAGCCATCCCTTTATCTACTAAACAAAGAAATTGAGTTTCTTGAGAGCTGCGTGTGATGAGCGATACGATCCTTTATCTGTTGCATGTGTTTAGGCAATGAGGATCAACAGTTTGACAATGTTTCGTGTTTTATTAAATCAGTTGGACGTTGACGCTTGTCCGTGTCGTACGTGGTTCATTTTTCGTCCTGTTCTGTTCACGCCTTTTATCCTTTTAATCAACATGAAATGAATTTTGGGCTGGGATAAATGATTTTACATTGGGAGTTTACTATTCGCATATCGTTTAGTGGGCCAAAATAAAAAGGGTAGAAAGTCAAAAGCCAGCTTCTCGGTACCAACATTTGTAAATATAGGGGACTATTTTGTACCTCATTTCCCTTGAAAGCTCTCCGCCTTTTCATTGTGATACATCCGCTGTACTCAGAGCATGTCAGCGTTACCCCAAGCACGTCAACGGTCCCCAAAGCACGTCAGCCGACCCGAGCTCTCGCATTGGACACGAGAACTGCGTCATTCGGATGTATGCGCTCGTCAACAATTATTTGGATTCGCGTTCGTGGTCAATGAGTGCCCTGACGGAATTTATTATCACTTGCGAATGACAAGTTATATGATGTGCTCAAAAAGCACGGTGAAAGCTTCGAGTCATCGCACCGGTGCAAAAGCATGTCACGACCACGTGATTTTTCAATCCACTTTTGAGTTGAGGATTAAAGCTAAGGAAGAATGAAAAATAATTTCATGACTCCTTTAAGCGGATTACAATATGAATATAAATGCAAAGGGGGGGGGGGGGTATTACATGAGTGGATGCTTCTTTGAGGATGTCACGTGGAGCGAAAGCTCGCGCTGCAGAACTCGGGGATCCTGGGTTCAATACCCATTCCTGCCCGTTTCGATCTGGATGAGCATCGTACCGGCGTGCGGTCGTGTATCGCTACTGCGTGATGCACCTTAAAGACCCCAGGCTAGCGGTTTTACTGCACTGGCTAAATTGCTCATCTACAGCTTGGAGACTCGTCGCCCGTAGAGGCAGACCAAGTTCTAGGCTGTATAAACATACACACAACCCCCCCCCCTCACAATTGGGTGGTTTTTTTTTTTTTTTTGACTCAGCGGCACTGTAGCCTGATAGTGTTCATAAAGGCCCTGTCACACTGAGGCAACACGACGGTAACAGCAACACAACACGTTGCCCCACAGTCGGGCAACTTGTTGCTCGCTCCCCGTGTTTTTCGACATACCTGTCACATCGCGGCAACAGCACGACAACATGGACGACAACTAAAATGTTGCCTCGGTATGACAGCCCTCGGCAACAAAAACAGCAGCAACTTGTGTTGGACAACGTGTGTTGCCCTGATCGCTGGCTGAGCGAATTTCGGGCCGGCAACACGACAACATAGTTAGCTTCGATGGTAGAGCTAGTTCCCTATCAATAACGTCTTGCTCAAATAAAGGCTTGGAAAACGTTATTTAACAATAATTAAGGCTGGAGTGCAGCTAAAATAATTTGAGGAATATTTTTACTGCGTAATTACGGAAAACAATTTTCGAAATGGTCACAGCTACGGTCGTGACCGTTCAGACTGGTTTTGAAATTAGAACTGCCGAGGAGACCAGCTCACATTACTAATACTGAGATAAAATGGCATGCCTACTCACCCGGTGATAAAGTATAATAAAAATAATCCAGAAAACCAAAGATTGAAAAATCGAAGCATTAAAACGACCACTCTGATCATGATTGTTGATGCTTGGAACTTGACAAAAACAGCCGCTACCAGACACCTGATTTGTTTCAAAAATACCCAGGAGGTTTTGGCGAATGAAGCTATCACTTAGCAGGCGGTAGGCAAATAGACAGCGTTGAAAAATATTTATTCCACCGATTGTTATGAGGGCCGATCGTGTTGGTGTCGCAGTTTTGAAGCACTGTCATTCAGCTCAACACCAGGCTACAAACGACGTTTTGGGGTACTGCCGGTGCTAACTCAATTTTACAGTAGAAATAGGAATTGCATGAAAGAAAGAACCGGACAGAAACACTTCATACGGTGGCGTAAATCCCGAACATAAATCAGCGATGTCACTTTCCTCGGTTAAGGCCATCTGCTTTGTCAGCGAATGAAGAACAGTTTGATAAAATAAAGAGCGGAAAATACTCCCCGTGTCAAGTTTTCTAATCACAGTCACTGGTTGATGTCGTACCGTGGTAATTTCAGGCCCTTCAAAAGCACTAGCACTTGTAAGAGTCACATTTCCAGCGATCCGCGCCTCACACGAACGATGGTAAACAATCAAGATGGCGGAGTGTTCCCCGTGTTGTCCCCGCCGTCAGCGCGGTGTGACAGGGTTGTCGGACAACAAATCGGGCAACACGGTTGCCGGGCGGCAGCAACTTGTTGCCGGACTGTAGTTGTTACCTCGATGTGACAAGGTCGCCGGCAACACGATTTCCCCGTGTTGCCGGATAGAGTTGTCCAACTCGCACCAGTTACCCAATTAATGAACCACAGGCAGCAGTAAAGCACGTGAACAATAGGCAGTTTCATGATACTCTTCAAACATATGATTTCGGAACTTTTCAAAAGAAATGTCATTAAAACGACGGTCGTCGCACAGAGCTTCGCATAAGTCGACGGAGCGGTGCTGGCGGGGCCGGAGAACTCCAGAACAAGGCGGTGGCGCCCTCTACTAGCATGCACAGAAGGAGTAACCTCTGCGGCCAGCATCTGGACTCTGGTTACCATGCGCTTTTAGAAAGCTTGTTTTTTGCATAAAAACAAACAAACAAATTTTTTTTCTAAAAGCTTTAATTAGAGATAGGTTCGAAATGGCAAACACGTGATGATTTTTAAAAATTCGAGTTTACAAAGGTTTGCGGTACAATTAATATTTTGATTCTAAAACCACGTCTCACCGGAGATTTGAGGTAGCGCGTCCTGACCTGGGTGCGTGCTGACTTCTGTACTAGTTCACGATACGCCTGCTTGCGAGCGGGTGTTGGCATATCTACCGTATATGCTTCGGCGCCGAGATTGCTGTTTAAAGCCGAAATAGAAGAGTAACTGTTAACGCTACAATCCCTAAACGAGTTCACGCAGCTGTGCGGTTCCCTTAGGGGTGAAGGCGGGAGGAATGGCGGCGCTGCAATCGCCGACAGTTAGCTTCCGCCGTACGGAATATATATAATATAATATATATATATTATATATAGATATACTATATATATATATTATATATATTATATATATATATATATATATATATAATATATATATATATAATATATATATATATATATATATATAATATATATATATATATATATAATATATATATATATATAATATATATATATATATAATATATATATATATAATATATATATATATATAATATATATATATATATATATAATATATATATATATAATATATATATATATAATATATATATATATATAATATATATATATATATAATATATATATATATAATATATATATATATAATATATATATATATAATATATATATATATATAATATATATATATATAATATATATATATATAATATATATATATATAATATATATATATATATATATAATATATATATATATATATATAATATATATATATATAATATATATATATATATAATATATATATATATATAATATATATATATATAATATATATATATATAATATATATATATATAATATATATATATATATATATAACTTCCTCGAACATCTATCCCGACCTAGCGCACAAAACTGTTGTGTCGTACGGTGGAACACTTTTGGAAAGCAATGTTTGGCGACTGCATTCTGCCAGTATAAACGCAATCTGTTTTTTTTTTTTTTTAATCTGCCACGGGAACAGTTTGCTAACTGTTGCGATAACTGTTTGTAAGCTTTGTTTTCCGAAAGCAGAAAGTTACGTTGCCACAACATTTCGGAATCAAAGGTCCCGACGCTACCTGCAACATCAGTCGAATAGTAGCCAAAACAGCAGTTCTGCACTCTCGCAAATGCAAACGTGACGTTGTTGGCGGAGCTTGTGCTTGCGTGATAATGTTTCGCCTACAGCTGCGCTGGTTCTTTTCCGCAATGTTTAGCAACATCAGGACAGCACAGATTTTGCTGGGTAAAAGCAATGCTTCGGTAACTGTTGCGAGCATGAGACAGTCAACGGTTGACCGACACAGTTGCCGCAGTCCTTTAGCAGCGGACACTTCTGCAGTGTTATGACTGTTGCTACAACATTGTTGCGCGATTGCAATACAACTGTTTTCATGTTGCGAAACATTGTTGCGCCGACTGTCTCCACAACATAAATTGTTACCTGGGATGTGATATGTCTCCGAGTAATCCATCTGAGCTGTGTTTGGGATGTGTCCGTGCTGTCGTTTTTACACCCAGCCGTTCACCATTTCCTCATCCCTATTAGTTTTTAAGGAAGCCGTCCCCATATTGTGCAGAAAGCCGGCGCTTGTTTAACTTATTCATTCTCTTCGGAGGCTCTCGAGTGAACACGACTTCTACAGTTGGCGTTTCGGACATATACTCCTGGGTGGTCATCGTACACTCGTTAAGCAGCAGAAGTTAATTGTCTCCATTCCCCCTTTATTCTTTCGAAGCTGTTTGACCTGCTATGTTTAGGCCTGCTTCCGAGTATGTCCCATAAGGTAATTATGTGACTATCTCTGTCCTCATTCGTTTCGGAGTGAAATATAAACCAAAACGTTCACTGGCGCGTGCCGATGACAATTTTGAAAAACGGTTGATTCTATAGGCTATAACAATTATTGCAAATAAATTATGCACATCAAAATGCTGAAATGGCGAACGACGCAAAAAAAAAAGAAACACCCTTCGGGTTTAAATCTTTCTAATATCTTAGGGTTTACCTTTCTTCTCACTACTGTGTAACAACTAAAATATTATTGTTTTGGTTTGTGATTCCTTGTGTCTAATTTTTGTACTGTAACGAGAAAGTAACGGCGTTACTATTTTTGCAGTAACTGTAACTGTAACACGTTACTTTTTTCAACCGGTAACTCTAACTGTAACAGAGTTACTTTTTTTCCCATAAGTAACTGTAACTGTAACACTGTTACTTTTTACTGGTAACGTGCCCATGACTGATGTCGAGTATACACTTTGTGTAATGATAGTTGTTTAATAAACTTCTGGGAGCGATTGAAAAAATTTTGTTTGTCCGTATATGTGATTGGATATGGAACAAATGATATGCAACGTACACATACTTGCACGACGTTCGGCCAATACGGAGCAGACGCATCGTAGAGTATTTGCACAATATTGCGCGAACGCTAGGCCGGGGCAAAACAGCTGTACGGCAATACCTGCCGCATATCAAACGGTGGTGCAAAACTGGACATTTGAGCGACATTGGGACCGACTTTCGGCCGGTGCTTGCACGATACTGCAAAGTTTTCCCGTGCTGACGGCGTGTTTCAGACGCTTGTTTAATTTAATTCTTTTCTGGGGCGCGTGAAAGAGCACTTCTGTGACACACCAGAGATATTCCAAACTTGGGCAGGTCTCTCGGCTTTCTTTGCCACTTTTGGCACTTATTTGGAACTTCAGTGGGTAGCCAGAGAAGAGCAAAACTTAGGCATGCCCCGAATCGCCAAATTAAGATTTACTGCGGCAGTTATGACTCATGTCTGGCACTTACTTTGGCAGAACTGTGGGGCACCATAGAAAAGTCAAACTTGGCATGTCCTAAATACCCAAATTAGGCGTTGCTTTGGCAGTTATGGCCCAAGTCTGGCACTTACTTTGGCACAACTGTGGCGGAGCAGAGAAAAGCCAAACTCGGCGTGGCCGAAATGCCCAAATTAGGCGTTGTTTTGGCAGTTAGAGTTCCAGTCTGGCACCTACTTTGGCAGAACTGTGGCGGACCACAGAAAAGCCAAACTTGGCATGTCCGAAATACCCAAATTAGTCGTTGCTTTGGCAGTTATGGCTCAAGTCTCGCACTTACTTTGGCACAACTGTGGCGGACCAAAGAAAAGCCAAACTCGGCGTGGCCGAAATATACGAATTAGGCGTTGCTTTGGCAGTTATGGCTCAAGTCTGGCACTTACTTTGGCACAACTGTGGCGGACCAGAGAAAGGCCAAACTTGGCATGTCCGAAATACCCAAATTCGGCGTTTCTTTGGCAGTTATGGCTCAAGTGTGGCACCAACTTTGGCGCTCCTCTGGCGGATCAGAGAAACGCCAAACCTTGGCATGCCCCGAATACCCAGATTAGGATTTACTACGGCAGTTATGGCTCAAGTATGGCACCAACTTTGGCGCTCCTCTGGCGGACCAGAGTAACGCCAAACCTTGGCATGCCCCGAATTCCCAGATTAGGATTTACTATGGCAGTTATGGCTGAAGTATGGCACCAACTTTGGCACTCCTCTGGCGTACCAGAGAAGAGCCAAACTTTGGCATGCCCTAGAATCGCCCAACTAAGGCTATAGTTAGGCACCGTACTTTGGCACTGATGAATGCCATGGTGCAAAAAACTAACTGCGCCAAAGTTGGGCCCTTATGTTTGCCAGACCTTTGCCCAAGTTGGGCATTCCTCTGGCGTGCTACCTGGGTTGTAGTGTCAAAAGTGGTCCACCTTAAAGAGGTACAAAGTATAGACATTTGTAAGTGGGGCCCTGGCCTAGCATTCACTTACATTGCGAGGTAGGACGTTACAACCGGGATGTTTGCTGCCTGTAACCACACCACCAGCTTGTGCCTAGCGATTGTTCGAGCTGATATATTATACTGATATATTATCCATACTGATATATTAACTAAATGCAAAACAATTACCTGGCAGGCATTATATTTTTAAACAGGCTGGGTCGACTCCTCATTTAGTCGAAGAAGTCGATGCGTAATAGGACAATACGAACAAAATTATGGGTTAGAATTCCTTTCGCACCCCCAAAATGTTGTGTTTTCGAAGGTAAGATACACAAGGTACTTGATTTAGAAAGTGCCTCAGCTGTACAAATGCATATGCACTAAGGGCACTCGCCAAGCCTATTCTCCTCAGCTCTGTCCAGGTTAAGCCGAGTTAGAGTATGGGAGTATACGCTCACTGACAGAATGAGAAAGGCAGGGAGAAGTCTTAGTTGTTCTGCCACCAGCCCCCCCTGCTACCTTCGATGACTTTCAGCGTCTCATGAGCCTCGAGTGAGCACGTCCATTCAAAGCGGGGTCAAAAGTAGAAGCACGTGCTGGAGGAAGCCCAGCCATTCTGTTTTTGACATCGGCCATACTACATATTTTTAGTATGACATATTTTAAGTGAGTAAATGTATTGCAAATATGCAGTCCACCTTTGACCATAATACAGAATTTTGATAAGGATAACAGTCTATGCGTATTGCCATCCACCGTTTGCCAAAAAAGTGCTCCTGCCTATCGGAACATATACACTTTGGTGCGCGAGTGGTTTCAGGACTGAGAGGCTAGAAAACAAAGCGCTCGCAAGGCTTGCCTGGCCCTTTCAACCATGCGGGTACATTCGTCGCAAATCCCCGATTTCTAGCAAAATTTTTTTAAAATGAGCAAATCCTGTCCACGCCCGAGGTAGACCACTGAATCGTGATTCCCCCATATTGTGCGAATCATTCTTTAAACTGCGGTACAACCTGTAAATGAACTTTGTTGTGCTGCGGCACGCGTCCATGCTGCCTGCTACAGAGGAAAACCACTGTTTGTGTTGAAGACGACATCCCACAACGTACAGGCTACAACGTTTAATGAACCAAGATAAAATTCATATCATTCAATAGACACAGATTGGCTCACAAAGGGACGACACCATGATTGTTGTTGTTGGTTTTACTCTTGCCTACGAACAAAAATGATCTCCTCTTTTCTCCAATGTACAGCAAACCCCTTCTCTTTGTAGCCCCTATTTCTTCTCAAATTGGTCAGAGGTCAAAATCGCGGCCACTAAATTTCGCAAAATTAAAGGCCGCGAAAATTAAGGGCTCGCCAACATTAAAGGGTTTATAGTACTTCCGTGTGTTACATGATGTTAACATTTCAAGGAGGCTGAAGGTATTGGTTGAAAAAAATTGGCCTATGCAAAAAAAAAACCGCCCTTCTCCAGGTTAGGCACGCGAGGTTCTTTTGCACTCCCTATAAGGTGGCAGATTTGTTTCGGCAGAGCTTTTGGTAAAACGCAGTCTCAAAACTAGATATACTTGGCGTCAACTATTTTGTGTTGCATTGTAAAGGCTAGAGTAGCTTCTACAGTGCTTCAGCTCAGAACTTTTGCGAGAGCATGTGGTTTAGTGTTGCATCTCATTTGCATGGTCTAGAGAAACTAGAGCTGACAGAGTTGGGAGCATTTCGGAATAACAAAACGCCGACTATAGAAGCATTGAGAGATGCGCACATGCGAACTGTGCATTTCTTAAAAGTGAATTCGAGCAAACGGAAAAACAATATGTGTACTTACGGCGGCCATACTTGCCATCCTCAAGCATGATAACATGTCCCTCGGTAACACCATCCAGTAAGAAGCACCAGCAACACGACTCCTGGATTGAATGACGACCCGCCTCAGGTCTTGGAAGGAGATCCGAAACACTGCTTTAGGCCAGATGTTGTACCTGGTGGGGCAAGGGCTAAAAGTAGAAATTAACAAACTTATTTTAAGTGATACATTCCTATAGCATAAACTCTAGGATAGCAGGATTTTTTTAAGTCAGTGATGTGTTTTAATTAAACACAGAAATGGTTGGTTTATATGATGAACCAGCAGCCCCCGTTTTGCATAAGTGTAACGCAGTGTCTAACGTTGCGTCCGACGGAACCCGAAATAAAAATTAAGGTTACGCCCAACGTAACTTTACGTTAAGCATTCGAGTGACGTCCAACATAACCCAAAATAAAAAATTAAAGTTACCGTATTTATTTGAATATAAGTCGACCTTTTTCTTCTTTTTTTCGGAAATCGTGACCAAAGAATTCCAACCTACCTGCAAATTGTCGCCGCAAAGCGGCGTAAGCGCAGCGCGGCGTATAGCTTAACGCGCGCCCCCGTGATTCACTAAAACATCGATTCGCTCAAATGTCGCTGTTCGCTAAAACGTCATTCACTCATGTGATATGGACCTGTCATAGGGGTAGGCAGAGCTCTGAATCAACAATCGCGACGCGAGAGCCGAGTGCGCTGTGATTTGGCCGCCCCGCTCGCTCCGTTGGCTCGCACTGTAGCGTATGCTTTCCAGTGCCGATTATTTGACCAAGATACAGCACGCCGCTTTGTCGCCGATCATTTGTTCGAATGCCTGCGAAACCGTAACACCGTTTGGCACATCCAACGGTGCGGAGCCTGGCAACTGCACGCAGCGGCGCGCAGTTGTCAGCACTTTAAAAAGGTAGTTTGCAACAACCGCTTAGCAGATATATTAAGAAGGCATACCATAAGCGCATACAAGCCGCTACGTTGGGCCACCGGTGCTTGCGAAGGGCTCGCGCCGCAGCGCGCAGTTGTCAGGCACCGCAGCGTTGCATATGCCTCAGCTTCGCAAACATTCGGACAAATGGTTCGCGGCGACGAAGCGGTGTGCTGTATGTTGGTCAAGTAAGCGGCACTCGAAGGCATACGTTACAGTGCGAGTCAACGGAGCGAGCGCGGGCGATCAATTCACAGCTCACTCGGCTCTGGCGTCGCGATTGTTGATTCAGAGCTCTGCCTACCCCTATGACATGTGCGCGGGTGTTCATAAACGGCTCCTCTCGACCGCACGCGGGTCAAATTGAACCAAAGTGAACAGCTAACAGCGCGATAGGAATCGGTAGCAACGATAGTACTCACAGGTAGGTCGGCACTCCTGTCGAAAAAGGCAAAATAAAGACACAAATACTATATATATATATATATATATATATATATATATATATATATATATATATATACAAGAAGTATCGCGCGCATAAGAGAAAAGAAGCACTTAGAAGCAATAAAACATACACTTGAACACATAAAAATAGGTAATAGAATCGAAAAACAGAGAATTAAGAGGAGGCAAGCGACAAGGCAATGCGATCTCAAGGCAGGGCGGCCAGGCGAGGGACAGTCTCTCCGACAATTCCTCGCGCGCGGGCCGGGGCGCTTGGGAAAATAGCAAATCGTCTATTACTCTAGCTCAAAATTGTCACGAACACTTGGCACACATGTTTACACTGAAGCGCAGCAAACATAATTTAAAAGTAGAACGAAAACGGGACGAGATTCACTTACCGCTTCACGGAAAGACAGACACCTTCGGATCCTAAGCCTAACGGGCGAACTACGAAGTCTCCGGCGATCGGACGAGGCAAACCAGCCGCGTTGCACTGACCCAGGCTGACCACGCCTGGTTGAACTATGAGAGGCGCCGTCGAGTTGAGAACCAGTGTCGCGCCAGAAAAGGACCGCAAAACATCTGTCTTGCGAAACGTAAAGCGAGCCGACGACCCTCCCGCCGCTGCACCTTCACCTTCTCCGCGACGATGGGAAGCGGGCAAGCCGAAGCCGGGAAACTAGGCGAGCCGGGGAGCCGCGGCAGCCACTGGGCGGAAGCTTTACATTTCGGTTTCGCTTTTCGCCGAGGCCGGCTATCAGTTGCGGGGTGGTGGGTTTGCGGATGGTTGCGGCGGTTACGACGACGGAGCCACGAAAAGACGACGAGTTGGCCGAGTACGAGTGACGGTCCATGGGTACGAACAACGGGCAGTATGCCGCTGTCGATCGGTGATGCGCTCGGCTTGGTGTCACGATCGGTCTGTTGCCGTGCACGGGCTTTGCTATGCGGTACGGTTGGTGCGGCTGTTGAATACTTGTGGAGCACATTATTCGAGACAGTCGCCCCAAGACGTCGCCGTGAAGAGTTGACCGAGGAATTTGTGTGAGCTCATGCGTCGGTCTATGTTCCGTTTCGTAATGTAGGGTATATGTAACGATACCGGTGGTAAATGTTGGACGTTTTTGTTGGAAGATGTCGGTCGCCTTTCTGCATGTATGATTTTGTGATACCGGTGGTCTTGTGGTATAAGCGTTTGTTGGAATGTTGGCGGTCGCCTATGTCATCGAACGCAAAATCATACCAGCTTCACCGAATCATATCGGCAAGAAACTGGCTGCCAGTATAGAACGAGGCGGAGCCATACCGGCGCCGGTATCTTCAGAAGTGCAAAACGACAAACCAAACTAGCTGCATGCACAATAACAAGGAATTATGTTGGCGTCATACCAGAACCCTACAAGCCGCAAGCTTTTCAGCATTCATAAAGTGAGTGTGCGAGAGCACGTACTAAGCAGTACCAAAGGTAATGAGCGTGCACTGTTCTTGTTGTGTTGCAAAAGACTATTGCTCCCCTCAAAGTATATTGCCTTTTCAAAAAACTTGACCGCATCTCCACGTGGTGAATGATGTTTATTGGGGCGAAGCTCTGGTGGTGCTTGTCTGCGTAGACGCCGAGCCGCAGCATGCCGAGCCTTTTCATTCATGTCAGTAGAATAATGTGTGGTTTTCTTCTTTTTTTAAGCAGACAGATGGGATGGCATCTCAGAACCCCCTACTCTTTTTTTTTCTTCTTTTTCTTTGAGCCTTTTCATTCATGTCAGTAGGAGAATGTGTGGTTTTCTTTTTCTTTTTTTTAAGCAGACAGATGGGATGGCATCTCGGAACCCCCTACTCTTTTTTTTCTTCTTTTTCTTTGAGCCTTTTCATTCATGTCAGTAGGAGAATGTGTGGTTTTCTTTTTCTTTTTTTTTAAGCAGACAGATGGGATGGCATCTCAGAACCCCCTACTCTTTTTTTTTCTTCTTTTTCTTTGAGCCTTTTCATTCATGTCAGTAGGAGAATGTGTGGTTTTCTTTTTCTTTTTTTTAAGCAGACAGATGGGATGGCATCTCAGAACCCCCTACTCTTTTTTTTTCTTCTTTTTTTTTGAGCCTTTTCATTCATGTCAGTAGGAGAATGTGTGGTTTTCTTTTTCTTTTTTTTATGCAGACAGATGGGATGGCATCTCAGAACCCCCTACTCTTTTTTTTCTTCTTTTTCTTTGAGCCTTTTCATTCATGTCAGTAGGAGAATGTGTGGTTTTCTTTTTCTTTTTTTTAAGCAGACAGATGGGATGGCATCTCGGAACCCCCCTTAGCGAAAAATAATATGTTCGAAATATACCACAATCTAATTTGAGTGTATTTGAAGTACAGTTTATAATTGTAAGTACACGAAAAATCCACCGAAAATATACACTTTTTTTTTACTTAGTAATAAAATATACTTCTGAAAATCTTTTTAAAATATCTTTATTTTAACAACATTTGAAGTTTCCTTTATGAGCTCTGAAATACGTCAATACTAAATTAGTAGGCACAAAATACCTTTCACATAGATTTCCTAAAATATTTGTTTATTTCATGCAAAATATACTTCAGCCCTAATAAAAATGCAGCGATCAAAAATAATTGCAGAATACTCATAAAATACCTGGAAATCGTAAATACTGCAGTTTTCTACTCTACGTATCTTTTGACTGCAATACTTTGGTAGTTTGACTTAAACTACCAAAGTAATGAAAAGCTCGCCTTTCAGAAGTTCACTTCAAGCAGATGTGGAGTACACTGAAGTGCCTAAATTCAACATTTGATTAGTTTGTCAATCGAGTTGTGCAGCATCGCACTGATAAATCAGCCCAGTTCATGTTTTTGTTTACATTTTTCTATCAAAAACACACCTGATGAGTTTCTTGCACACCAGTCACACACGGGGTTCGTGAACTACAACCACAACACTTGCTGATGCTGGAAAGCTTCAGAAAGTGCTCTGAGCAGATATGTTTGGCGTGGTTGTGTTAGCACAATGTTAGTTCACTGAATGTGTATACTCACCATTGTACGTGATGTGAGTAGTGACTTTAATATTGTGACGTTAACGACCATACTAAACAGTCAACTAGTAAAGAAAAGCAAAATAACTATTTTGAAGTGACGAAACCGCCTTGACTCGCTTTGTCCTGAGTGGTGCTATGCAAAGAAGCAATAATATTCATTCTAGGATTCATTTTTGTTGATATTGTTTTAGCGACTGCGCCGAATTATTATTAGTTGTACCAATGCTTTTTAGTAAGAGATAACGTCCACGAACATCAAAACGCTGTTGCCCCTTCGACAGACTCCTGAGGAGGAGATCGGATACTTGGAACCTTAATAAGTGCAGAGGGGGTCACCGGCCAAACGATTACCTTCAATTTTTGGTGGCTATATAAGGCCCTAGAGCAGTCAACGGGACTGTACTTCAGGTGTTCAGTGCGTCATTGTTTTTGTGTTTCGGTTCGTTTCTAATGTGCAGTTGTGGGATGTATTTAGTAGTGCCTTCAAATTCCACAGGGAATGAAGTCAGAAAATTAAGAAAAAAATTTAAAAAATTGTGTATCCAGTTTTTAATACACAAATGACATCTTGAGGAGGAAAGAATTAAATTTTTGGTATATCTAAAATATGTTTTGATTAATATTGTCACGAATGACAATTGACGAGGCGATAATAACTGAAGAAACTAAACGTTTAATGGGGCGAACTTGTGCCTAGAAATAAAAGAAAAAACGATAACAACAGAAGAGAACAGAGCGTCGCGGGCGTCGAGGTCGGCGTGACAGCAGAGTCGAGCGCTGGGGCAAAACTGACCCCAGCTTGCCACGCGGAGCCGCTTTTGTAAACGCGTGGGCTTCTGGAGCATTCGGCGTAGAAGGTTCGGTGTCTAGAACATTCTAACCTCGAATCAGCAAGACGGTTCTCGAATTTACCAGAACGTCACATTACAGTGTCAACAAAAATGTGTAGCCGCGGCCAGGAATCGAACCCTGGCTTTTCGCGTAGAAGACAAGCGCGATAACCGTTCGGCCACGCGCGCTTTTTTTTTTTTTTTTTCTTTATTGCCGGGCAAAAGAACACACGCATAGGCACACTATAACATAAACGAGGGGAAAATGGCCCGCCTTGCTATGGCTAGCGTCCTGGGGTTTAACATTTTCGCATTGTTACGAGTACTTCAATTCGCGGAAGCCACTCGGGAACACTTTCACGAGCCTTGATGAGTTCAAGAAAAGAAATAATGCTCTCACGGAAATACTCCTGTGCTTCTCGTGCGTCGCTGTCAGCATGGCGCACGGCCATCCGCGACCTCCAAATGCCGTGCAGACACAGTAGCATTATAAGATCAAACGGGACGCCATCATCATTCTCCACAGAAAGATACCTGATCCCGTGGGGCTCGAGCGGTAACTCTTTTTTCAATGTGCGCTGGAGAACGTCCCACAAAAAGACGCCATCCCAGCATTCTAGGAAGACATGTTCAATGGTCTCCGGCTTCTTACAAAGAAAACAGTGAGAGCCCCACGGGACTACGAGGCCCTTATCTTCCATCCACTTCTTAACCGGTAGGGTACCAGAGTGCAATTTAAAGAAAAACGTTTTAACACCGGGGGGCACTAGCATTCTTTTCACCCTTTTTAAAACGTCCTGACCCGGGCCAGCGGAGTACAAAGCTCTGTACATCGGAACGGGAAAAACAATGTCGCAAACATCTCTGTACAATCTTTTACGTGTCACTTCACTCAAATACCCGTGAGAAAAACGTGTTAATAAAAAACGGCAAGACATCACCACTTCTTTAAAGTACCCATGAATACCCCCAGGCACGTGGGACGAAGAAATCACAAACTCAGGCAAAACCCGACCCAGCCTTACTTGAAAAACAGTGCGCAAAAAAGGATCGCTAGCATCTCGAAAAAAAAGGAAACGGTTTACTACTTGACGCAAAAATAGGTGTGACAAGCTGAGTCCGCCCTCGCGGACGCGTCGGAAAAGGTTCATTCTGCTCGTTTTCTCCCACGTCGAGCCCCAAATAAATACTGCAAAAACACGGTGAAGTTTCTGCACGTTCACTCTAGAACAATGCAACACTTGCATTACGTACCACAGTTTGCTTACAAGAAACAAAATGCAAACTGTGGTGCGCGCGAAAATGGAAAAATCCCAGCCCCTCCATTTCTCGGCTTTGTCGCGGAGTTCACCAACTTGACTACGCCAGTAAGGCTCGCTGTCGCGGTAATATTCAAGAGGTACTCCCAAATACTTAGCAGGGGTGGATACCCACCTTATATTCGCAAACACACTTGGTGTTACACACCAGTCCCCGTGCCAGAAACCTAAACATTTGTTCCAGTTAACGGCACTTCCACTAACTCCGCAAAAAAGCTTAACAGTATTCACTGCTTCGACGACGCTTTCTAGGTTGGTGCAGAAAATAGCGATATCGTCCGCATAAGCCAAAACACGGACTTCGGATGAATGTAGTCTAAAGCCGCTTATTTTACTATTTTTGATGACACTTAAACAAAATGACTCTATGTAAATGCAAAAAAGCAAAGGTGATAACGGGCATCCTTGGCGGACAGATCGCTGCACTTGAACACGCTTCCCTACCGACTTATTTACTATTAGCCTAGTAGTACAACCACTATACGCCATGCGTACACCCTCTCGTATAACTGATCCGACGTTAACATGATCCAAAACAGATAAAAGTAAATCATGGGGAACCCGATCGAAAGCTTTCTCCAAATCTACTTGTAACATGGCTACGCAACTCTGCATGGCATCGCAACACTCCAAGACGCTCCGCGCTGTATGAATATTAGTAAAAATAGTTCTTCCCTTTATTCCGCAGGTTTGGTGAGAACCAACAATTTCAGTAATGACGCTTTGCAGCCTTCTGGCCAAGATTTTCATCAGTATTTTGTAATCAACATTAGTCAGACTTATGGGTCGATAGGATGCAACCTGCCGAAGTTTAACTGCGTCTTGCGTTTTAGGAATGAGGACAGTATGAGACGTTAAGAAAGAAGGCGGAAGAATGTTGAGGTCGAAAGCTTCGTTGAAAACATTTGCTAAAAAAGGAGACAATATATTTTTGAAAGCTTTATAAAATCCTGCACTTAGTCCGTCCGGTCCCGGGGACTTCCCGGGGTTCAAAGCTTCTATTGCCGTCTTAACGTCCTCGCACGTGATGGGACCTTCTAAAGCTGATTTTGTTGTATCGTCTAAACGCGGCATGCGAAACAAAAATTCACTTCTAAACTTCTCAACATTAACGGGATTGTAAGAAAATAACGTGCTGTAATAATCAAAAAATGCTCTCTCGATTTCCACACTGTCGCTTGTGACCGTCCCGTCCTTTTCAATTTCTGCAATTTCATTACGACGCGCATACTTCTTTTCCATGCCCAGAGCTCGCTTAGTAGGCGCCTCACCCGCTATCAGTTTGGCGGCTCTAGCTCGTACCAGGGCACCGCGATAACGTTCCCTATCTAGCAACTCGAGTTTTTCTTTCAAAGATAAAATATCGTCCTTGAACGCACCCGGCGATCTGCATTCCTCTTCCACCATCGCCTGCAAGTTTGAGCGCATTAATTTCTCATTTTTCTTTTCTTCATACTTAATTGCACTAGCTCTTTCCAGAGCAGTCATCTTGATGGCCTGCTTAAAGACTTCCCATTCATGGCCATACGCAACTGATTTGTCTTTCTTTTCCATTCGTTCTACCGCAGCTTGAACTCGATTCATAAAGGTTTCATCTTTCAAAAGCTTTGTGTTTAATTTCCATAGTTCCCAACTGAACACCTTTTTTGATTCATTTTTACTGCGGATTGAAAACTCAACTAGACAATGGTCGCTGAATGATACAGGACACACCCGATAATCGCGACAAAGGGGTATTAAATCTAACGACACATACGCTCGGTCTAAACGGGCGTGACTGACCCCTTGAAAGTGGGTGAAATTTACTGCTCGCCCGTTGCGTAAGCGTTCCCAACATCCTCTAAGCCGAATTCAATAGTTAAATTATTTAAACATACTGTACTGGAATCAAAATAAGGTGTAGTGCTTGTTTTGTCGCTGGCCGAGCATACACAATTAAAATCTCCAAGTAAAATAACTAGTCGCTGGCAGTTACAATAGTACCGTATGCCCTCGAAAAATGCCCTCCTCTCTTCAACTCTGGTAGGCGCATACAAACAGATTACCCGCCATTCAAGGGACGAAAAAGAAAAATCGCATACGACGAGACGTCCCGAGACACAAGTGGTGACGGACTGTACAACTGCCCCTATGCTCTGGCGTACCAACAGGACACATCCCGCTGACGTCCCCACGGCGTGGCTCACGCAAACGTCGTAACGGGTCGTGAACGGTCGCACCATGCGCTCGGTCTGGTCCTCCCCATCGACCTTGGTCTCCTGAAGCGCGACAATGTCGAGGTCGTGCTCAACTACAAGGCGGTATAATTGACGTTGCCTTCTACGGTCCGCGAGTCCTCGTACATTGAGGGTCGCCAGTCGGACAAGCTTTTCGATAGAGACCATGGATTAAAAGGCCCAGACCAAGCGCACGGTGCTTACCTTGGCAGGTCGACGTCGCGCAGGGCCGTCCTCCGACACACCAGTTCACTGCGACAGTTTGTCACGGCTCCTCGACGCCGAAGGTCGAGGCTTGCCGTCCACGCCCGTCCAACCCGCCACCATCTTCCATTTTTTCTCATGCTGGTGTTGCCGATGTTCCTGGGAGACAGTTGAGACATCTTCACGTGGGCGCTTGGCGGAGCCCGCTTCTTCGTCCATCTTTTCTGCGGCGTAGTGAGCCGTGGCCACGCCTTCCTCGTTGTTGCCCGGTGTTGTGGCCGCCTTGGGTTCACCCAGCTCAACTTCCTGTAGGGAGGCAGGAGCCGTTGCTGACGGCTGCTGCGGTGACGGGGCGTTCACCTCTGCTGAGACGGTGCTAGTTGCGTCGTTCACCTCCTTCGGTTGCTCGGGCAGGGCTCCCGCGGGTGCCGCCGCTTTCTCCGCCTCCTCTTCATCCATCAGCTCGTCGTTGTTGACGTCGCTTGCCCCTCGGCCGGCGGCTCGGGCGTAGGAGCGGACGCAGTCGTCCCTCTCGTGCCCGAAGGCGTGACACTCGGCACACCTGTGGGCCCGGCAGTCCCGACGGATGTGGCCCGTCATGCGGCACCGCAGGCAGATGGGGGCCCTCCCAGGCACGACCACAAGTACCGTGCCACCGCCGAGCCGCAGTTGGTGTGGCAGGCGGTCGAGGGCGACACCCTCCCGGAGAACTAGACGCACAATCCTGGTGGTAGACTCGACGCCGTCGAAGCCGGGCACCTTCCATCGCTCTTGCGCCACCTCCTTGACGACCCCGTACTCGGAGAACGCCCGATGAATGGTGTCATTCGTGACGCCGAAAGCCACCCAATGGAGCTTGATCCGTACCTCCTGCCGGAAGGGGTCCACGACGACACACGTGCGGTCCTTGACTGTAAGCCGCCCCATCTCCAGCAGCTTCTGCTTCGCCGCGTCGGTCCGAAGATCAAGCAGCCAGACGTGGGACATTTGAAACGCCCCAAGCTTGGCTACGTCCCCTAGTACACCTGCTTCCCCGAGCGGTTGACGAAAATCTTCAATCCTGTACGGTCGACAGGCGATATCGCCATGCAACACGACGGCTCGCTTCATGGCTTCCCCTGAAGGCAGCTGGGGCAGTATCATCCTGTATTCGCCGGAACCGTAAACAGCCGAGTCACCACGGCCGGCAAGGGCCGTTATCGCCGCTCCAGAGGAGCTCATTGATTCACGTCCTTTCGCCGCGGCGGCCGGAAGTGGAATGAATGTTCGGAATGAACGTTCGGCCACGCGCGCGCTGCCTACTTGGCAAGCTGCGCGCGCGGCATTACTCCCCCCTTTAAAAAGTGCATCGCCCCGATGCAGAACAAAACAAAGCAAACAAAAAGAACGGTAAGCTAAAGAGTCATTTAGAACACATAAGGTCCTCAGTCCTATCGAGCGTAGTATGGCTTCATGCGCACGACGTGGACGACTTCTGGTTGTGGAGGGCGGCGTGATGAAGTCCGAGTTCCGTCGGGCATCACCTCTTAGTTCAGATCTCCAAGTCGGCGAAGTACCTTGTAGGGTCCAAAGTACCGTTTTAGGAGTTTCTCGCTGAGACCGCGTCGTCGTACCCGGGTCCACACCCAGACACGGTCTCCGGGCTTGAAGCGAACGTCGATCCGGCGAAGGTTGTATCGGGTAGCGTCGACACGTTGTTGATCTTGAATTCGGAGTCGGGCGAGCTGGCGAACTTCTTCGGCTCGTTGAGCAACCACCTGGGCGTCGGGTATCCCCTCGTACGCTGGTTCGTGGGGTAGCATAGCGTCGAGCATGGTCGACACTTTTCTGCCATGCACCAGCTGTAATGGTGTTACTCCTGTGGTCTCTTGCACGGCCGTGTTGTAGGCAAACGTGACGTACGGAAATACCTCGTCCCATGTCTTGTGCTCCACGTCGACGTACATGGAGATCATGTCGGCGATGGTTTTGTTGAGTCTTTCCGTCAGCCCGTTGGTCTGCGGGTGGTACGCAATGGTGCGACGATGGCTGGTGTGGCTGAGACGAAGGACTTCCTGTGTCAGCTGGGCCATGAACGAGGATCCACGGTCTGAGATCAAGACTTCGGGGGCGCCGTGCCGGAGGACAATGGACTCGATGAAAAACTTGGCGACTTCAACAGCCGTTCCTGATGGAAGGGCTTTTGTCTCGGCGTACCGTGTGAGATAATCGGTTGCGACGATTATCCATCGGTTTCCTTGCATCGAGGGTGGGAATGGGCCAAGTAAGTCCATTCCAATTTGCTGGAATGGGGCAGATGGTGGCGCAATAGGCTGAAGAAGTCCTGCCGGTCTCGTCGGTGGTTTTTTTCGTCGTTGACACTCGTGGCAAGATCGGGTGTAGTGGTGCACTGTCTTCGCAAGCTTGGGCCAGTAGTATTTTTCGCGTATCCTGGCAAGAGTTCTGCTGTAGCCAAGGTGTCCCGCCGTCGGGTCATCGTGGCAGGCTTGAAAAATTTCTTCTCGAAGACTGGAAGGGACCACCAACAGCCATGCAGTGTTGTTGTCGCGGAAGTTCTCCTTGTAGAGCACACCTCGTCGGAGGGAGAAGGTTGGCAGTGTTCGTATAAAACCGCGGGGAACGGCACTTCCTTGTCCCTCTAGGTGCCCGATGAGTGCTCGCAGCTCAAGGTCGTCTCGTTGGAGTGCTGCCATTTCGCTGACATCCAGAGCGCCGATGAAACACTCATCGTCGTCCTCTTTGGTGCAGGCAGGAGCGGCCTTGACTGGAGCCCTTGACAGGCAGTCGGCGTCATTGTGCTTCCGGCCGGACTTGCACACCACGGTCATGTCGAACTCCTGCAGTCGTAGGCTCCACCGGGCGAGGAGTCCGGAAGGGTCCTTCAGATTCGCCAGCCAGCAGAGCGAGTGGTGGTCTGTGACCACGCGAAAAGGACTTCCATTCAAATATGGGCGAAACTTTGTTATTGCCCAGACGACAGCGAGGCACTCCTTTTCAGTAGTTGAATAGTTCCTATCTGCGTTAGACAGCGTCCGACTTGCGTGTGCGATGACTCGCTCTGCGCCGTCCTGCATTTGGACTAGTACCGCACCCAGTCCGGTGTTACTGGCGTCGGTGTGGATCTCGGTTTCAGCAAACTGGTCGTAGTGGCCAAGAATCGGGGGCGTCTGGAGTCTTCGTTTGAGCTCGTCGAATGACCTCTGGTGCTCTTCTGTCCACTCGAACTTTACGGCGTCCTTCGTGAGGTGTGTCAGCGGTGCGGACAGCTTGGCAAAGTCTTGAAAAAAGCGCCTGTAGTAGGCACAGAGTCCAAGAAATCTTCTCAGGGCCTTCTTGTCAGACGGCGGCGTAAATGAAGCTACGGCGCGGGTCTTCTCGGGGTCAGGTAGAACACCTTCGTTGTTTACGACGTGGCCAAGGAAATTTAGTTCCCCATAGGCGAACCGACACTTTGTTGGCTTGAGGGACAGGCCGGCGGTCTTGATGACTTGAAGCACGGCTTGAAGTCGTCTGAGGTGTTCGTCGACATCTCGAGAGAATACCACGACATCTTCCAGGTAGACGAGGCAGCTCTGCCATTTCAGACCTGTCAGCACGGTGTCCATGACGCGCTGGAAGGTGGCTGGTGCTGTACAAAGTCCGAACGGCATCACTTTGAATTCGTACAGTCCGTCGGGAGTGACGAAGGCAGTTTTCTCCCGGTCACGTTCGTCAACTTCAATCTGCCAGTAACCACTCTTCAGGTTCATCGACGAAAAATATCGGGAGTGGCGCAATCGGTCTAACGTATCGTCGATGCGGGGGAGCGGATAGACGTCCTTCTTCGTCACAGCGTTCAGTCGACGATAGTCCACGCAGAACCGCAGGGTTCCGTCCTTCTTCTTTACAAGCACGACTGGGGACGCCCATGGACTTCTTGAGGGTTGAATGATGTCGTCGTCGAGCATCTCCTGAACTTGATCTTGAATCACTCTCCTTTCCTTTAAGGAGACTCGATACGGTGACTGGTGAACAGGAAGTGCGTCGTCGTCGGTAATAATGCGAAGTTTCGCCATTGGTGTTTGGCGAACTTTCGATGTCGTGGCAAAACAGTCACTGTATTCGGCGAGGAGATCAACCAGTTGCCGGCGCTTCGAAGCTGGGAGCTCGGGGTCGATGTCGAGCGGCGGCGGCGTCGTGCTCTTCTGCTGTGGCGACGAGGTTTCCTCTGAGACTGCGGTGACCACGGCTGGCGTCTCAATCTCCTCGACGTAGCCCATGGTGGTACCCTTCGTTAGGTGCTGCGGTTCCTCTCGAAAGTTTGTCACGAGAACAGTTGTTCGTCCTTTTTGAAGATCCGTTACGCCTCGTGCGACGCCAATTCCTTTTTCAAGGAGTAGTTGAACACTGCCTTCCAGAAGAGCTTCACCGTGCATGACTGCGTCGGTTATGACGGTGACGAAAACACTCGACCGCGGCGGCAGATTCACATGGTCGGCTATAACTCGGATCGCGGATGACGTCGTGTTGGCCTCCACCGGAGGCAGGACAGGCTTTCGCAGCGTCAACTGGTTTGCCCCGAGGTCGATGATGGTGCCATACTCGCAAAGAAAGTCCATTCCGAGGATAACGTCCCTCGAACAGTCTTGCAGAACGACGAACTTGACAGGGCACGTCTCACCGCGGATCTCGACGCGAGCAGTGTATCTCCCGACTGGTGTGATGAGGTGTCCTCCGGCGGTTCTTATTTGCGGTCCATCCCACGGCGTCATGACTTTTCGAAGGCGGCGGGAGAGCCTCCCACTCATGACCGAGTAGTCTGCTCCGGTGTCCACGAGTGCTGATGCGTCGTGGCCGTTGATGACGACGTTTAGGTTATTGGACACCGTTGCAGGGGCGTAGTTTCGGTCTCTGGTAGCGTTCGAGTGGGGGCCCTCCGACGTTCGTGGAGGATCTTGGCGTCGGTCGTCTTCGGCAACTCCACCTCCAGGGGTTGACGCGCCTAGTTTCCCTGGCGAGGAGCGAGGGGAGACAGGCTTTCACGTCGGGGTCGGTGCATCGGCGAAGCTGGACGTCGCGGCGACGGCGACCGGAACTCTCGGCGGGACGCAGGCACGGGGGACTGAGGTCGTCGCAAGTACTCGTCGATCTCCCGAGGTCGTTCACCATAACGGGGGCGCGGGTCGTTCGGGATTAACCCGCGCAGCCCAAGTCGTCGGTATGGGCATCGGCGGTAGGTATGGTCTGCTTCCCTGCAATGGAAGCACAGAGGGCGTCGGTCGGGCGTTCGCCACACGTCGGTTTTCCGGGGTGTGCGAGGCTCCGCGCGGGCGTACTGCACCGGGTCGTCGTGGCGCCTGTCGTGTTACGGCGCAGGAGATTCACGTCGGGGCGGCGCGACATAGGTGCGAGGAGGAGGCGGTGGCCGTCGGGCCACTGCGGCGTAAGTCAACGTGAGCTCCTCGGTGGCTGCCACGACGACGGGAGCCTCTGGTTGGATGGCTCCCTGGACTTCTTCCCGCACAACCTCGGCGATGGAGAGCGAGGCCGGGCGTGCGGCAGCGGGCAGCAGCTTCCTCAATTCCTCTTGGACGACTTCACGGATAATGTCACGGATGCCGGGGAGGGTGGTGCCCAGGTCGGATCCAGATGTCGCCAGAGTAGTTACGCCAGGGTGTCGTTGGTAGTGTCTGGCGCGGGCTAGCAGGGCCCGTTCCATATTTGTCGCCTCCGTGACGAACTCGTCGGCTGTTGTCGGGGGATTCCGGATGGTGCAGCTTCTTCTCCTCGGTAGCCTGAGGATCGGCGTGGGCGCTCAGGCGGAGAACATCCTCGACGAAGCTGGTGATGCTCTCATTTTGGCCTTGGGTTCTTGTTCGCAGGAGATCTTCGGCCCTCTCACGTCGGTGTTGGCAGGCAAACGTCTTCTTCAGTTCTTGCTTGCACAGCTCCCACGACGTCAAAGAAGCCTCGTGGTTTTCCAGCCAGTGCCTCGCAGTTCCTTCCAGCGAAAAGTAAAGGTTCTGCAAGCAGTGATCAGCTGACCACCCGTTATGTCGGGCCACACGTTCATAATGTTGCAGCCAGTCCTCGATGTCCTCGTGGGCGTCTCCGTGGAAAGGCGTCGGAGTTTTGGGTGCGACGGGCAGGTATACGACGGTGGCGGTGGACGGGTTCTGCGACGACTGGCTGTCCATCGTTGGCCTCGTTGGCCGCTTAGTCTTGGGCGTCAGAGGTCCAAATTCCGGGTGTAGGCCTTGGGTACGACGACTGAACCGGATCTCGGAAGTGCTTTCTTTGGTTCTTCGTGGGCTTGGCGTCGGACTTGAACTGCGGGCCCTCGGAGGGGTACGCGGCAGGGGCATGCGGTACCCCGCACCGCCACAAAAATGTCACGAATGACAATTGACGAGGCGATAATAACTGAAGAAACTAAACGTTTAATGGGGCGAACTTGTGCCCAGAAATAAAATGAAAGCGGTAACAACAGAAGAGAACAGAGCGTCGCGGGCGTCGAGGTCGGCGTGACAGCAGAGTCGAGCGCTGGGGCAAAACTGACCCCAGCTTGCCACGCGGAGCCGCTTTTGTAAACGCGTGGGCTTCTGGAGCATTCGGCGTAGAAGGTTCGGTGCCTAGAACATTCTAACCTCGCATCAGCAAGACGGTTCTCGAGTTTACCAGAACGTCACATTACAGTGTCAACAAAAATGTGTAGCCGCGGCCAGGAATCGAACCCTGGCTTTTCGCGTAGAAGACAAGCGCGATAACCGTTCGGCCACGCGCGCGCTGCCTACTAGGCAAGCTGCGTGCGCGGCAATATTTATGATATATTTTGAATACCTTACGCGCGTATTTCGAATGCGGACAAAATAATACAGAATTAATACAAAATGAATATTCATATTCAATATATTTCAACTTCGTTTCAAGTACGGCCTCTTTTCGCAAAGGGCCCCTACTTTTTTTTTTCTTCTTTTTTTTTCATAATTTTTTTTCAGCTTTTTTTTCCAATTTTTTTTTGCCCTACACGAGCACGTGAGCATGTGCTCACATGCTCGTGAGCACGTGATCTCACGAACAGAAGCACGAGCACCCGACGCCGGGCCTACGGCGGACGGCGGACGGCGGACGGACATGGCTAGCCCCTAAGGAGCTTCGCCCCTAAAATTCAAAAGTGATATTTTTTTTAAACAAAAGCCAGGCATTGTTGTAGTATATTCGCAACATTGTGGATTTTTTTAAGAATGCGGGCATTTTGAAGGTGTTGCCGAAGGCTTGCCATGGTGACAGCGCGGTCGAAGGCAACAAATGCAAGCTAGTACACGCTCTATCGCAAGCTCTTGATCTGCGAAAGCACTTCGCAAAGTCGCTCTCGCGTGCCTGTAGCCTTTGCTGCACTACGGTAGTAATGGCAGGCAACTCCGGCTGACACATGAAATCATCCCATCCCTGCCACACTCCGTTTTCCCTTTAAAGGGATGATGAACCGAACTTTGGATTTCAAAAAGCAATGCAGGAGCTGTAGGCGGGAAGCTACAATTTCTACATGACTACTTGTAATGCGATATCTCGAATGGACCGCCGTATTTTTGCAAAAAGAGGTTGAGATTGAACGAGGGGGCCTATGAGGCGCTTGAAGTCCTCCTCTCTCCGCTTCGCCCCCTCATGGCGGCGAGGCGGAGAAGACGTGAGGCCGTTCCCTCTAATTTTCGGAGAAACAAGACGTAAACATTTCTGTCATATACGCCTCCTTTTTTAAATATAGAGTCATCCGTTCGAGATGTTGCTGTATGAGTGATGTTTTGATATTTGTAGCATCCCGTTGCACGCTTTTGCAACCGTGTTTTGCGGAATCCAGATTTAGGTTCAGCCTCCCTTTAATTGCAAGTGAAACCGAAATGTCAAGTACAAGCACGTTGTCCTGAACGACACTTACACTGCACCAGCTCACATGCTTAGCAACATTCAAAGCATGGAGCTTGCTCTTAAAACCTCTGCATCGGGATTCCTGTTGCAGCTCGTGGTACCTAAGCAAGGTTTTGGGCACACATTTTTCATAAGTAGAAACCTCACTTGCACATCACTGCTCCAGCCGGTACTTGGAGTACTTAGTTGCGGTACTTCAGATAAAACAGAAGGGCATGTAGCAGTAAAAACTTTGATTATCGTCAGTTAAGAAGTGTTAGGTTGCAGTAATTGTTTTGCTTTACATACAAAAAGACTGGAGTATGCTTAAATGCTGGGCTAGCAACAAATTGCTACTAGGGGTCTTATGCTACATGACGGGACCAAGAGGAATCAAGGGACCGGGAGCCATCCAGCGACCTGGATGCAGGGATGGGTTCATGTTCTGCGGGATTGGCGCCACCTGGATCTTGTCCCAATGGGCCAGCAATGGCTGGATTGTCTCAGATTGCGATGCGAGGATGGGGATCTCGAGCGAGCTCAGGACGTGCCGCCCACTCAGTGTGAGGGCCAGGTGCTCCCGCTGACTGGCTAGGTGCGTGTTGATGAGTACCTGGAAGCTGTTGCTTACATCCAACCGCCAGAGTTTGGCGTTCGCCGCCTACGGCGGCAATTTCAGTGCGAGCTAGTATGCCTTGCGAATAATGACAACCATCTTGCCCTTACCTCTAGACCAGGGGTCTCAAACTTTTTGGCCAAGGGGCCGGATTGGGGATCTGTCGCAGTCTCGAGGGCCGGAAAAGAAATAAATATTATAAATCAGTAAAAACCATATTAATAAGCCCAGATTAGCATTTAAATAGAGGAGCTCAAGTTAGAGTAAAAACGAGAAGTAATCAAAGGTGGATTAATACATAAACTTTATTTCGAAATTCAACATATAGGTAATTGTGACATACGATAAGTGTGACCAAAAAAAATCACCAGGCATAAATCAAAGCGCATGGGAACTCTGGAATATTCGCACAGATAAAAAAAACTAATGAGAACGGTAAAACTGTTATGACAATATGCAATGGTTATCACACATGACTCATATCACAATATACACGAGAACGCAAAGGAATTTTAACGTAGTTACAGATATGTTACAGATATGAAGCAGGAGACTAAGCACGGTGAACCTGATGATGACAAGATACGACTATATGCCACAAAACACTAAGCAGTATTTGAGCCTGAATGCATCAGAATTTTGACACATTTACCCGGACATGAAGTGCAGGACTAATGTGAGCGGTGTAGCTGATTCTTCGACTTTATTATTTCGCTGAACTGCGGCTTCAAGCTCGATGAGCCAATATTTAGGAGGGACTTTAAGTGTTCATCAGACAAGTTAGCTCTGTATTTGAATTTTACGTACTTCATTCTTGAAAACGTCTGCTCACAAAGATATGTAGTGCAAAAAAACCGATACATACCCGCGAGCTAATTGTTTCAGGTTTGGAACTCGCTCAGAGCCCAAGGAGTTTGTAGAACTGTATCAAATTTCCTTCCGTGTAGTTTTCCTTCAGAATGTCGTTTGACTGTAAGTCAATAACTTCTAATTGAAACTGACTAGGGAGCGCATCCAGATCGCAGTTAAATGTATTCTGGAACATATGTATTTCCTCAACTCTCCCATCGAGGTCAGAAAACCGTTCGCGAAATTGCTTCTGAAGGTCTCGGAGGATTTCTATAGCGAAGAATGAGGGGAATTCCGCATCAGTCTCTGTACGGAGCTTTCCACAACAGGGGAAATGCTCCCAGCTCTGGTTTCGCACTTGTCTTTCGAAGAACTGTAATTTCACCCTGAATCCTTTAATATCCATGTATACGTCATAAATAAGACGTGTCTCGCCTTGCAACCTCACATTCAGCTTAATCTAGTGCTCCGTCAGGTCTACACAGAACGCCAATTTTAAAGCCACTCACTGTTCGAGAGCAGCGGTTCGGGCCAATTATTGTCTGCGAGAAATTTTCCTATTTCTTCTCTAAGGTTGAAGAAACGCGACAGCACTTTACCGCAACTCAGCCATCGGACTGCTGTGTAATAGGTCACGTCTGCAAACTCCGAGTGGCCATCTTTTATGAATTCACGAAAATGGCGATGATTAAGCCCATGCGACCTGATGTAATTCACGGCTGAAACCACAAGTTTTAAAAAACACGACTTGTCCACATATTTCCCACAGAGTGCCTGCTGATGAATCATACAGTGCAGAAACATTGGCTTTGTCAATCCACCAACCTCAGCGGGTTTTGTGATTCGTCACACCAGACCCTTCCTTAGCCCAGAAATATTTTTTCCTTCATCCATTGCCACCAATTTTAATTCGCCCCAATCCAGGTTGTATTCCGCTACAGTCTTTTCTAATTCTCTGAAGATGTCCTCGCCTGTTACGGTGCCATGCATGCTATGTAATGACGCTAGTTCTTCCGTAACGTTGAACTCACTATCCACTCCGCGAATGAACACTCGAAGCTGTGACGTGTCACAGACATCTGTGGATTCACCTAGTGCCGGGAGAGTAGTGCGTGAATTGCGTGAACGCACCGCTTGCGCCACTGAAGCCGCGTTTGAGATTCTTCTATACTCCGTCCACCCCGAAGCTGACAGTGCACTGAAAGCTGCCTGCGCGCTGAACCAGTCAACACCCGGTCTTTTACCACGTGATCACACCCTCTCTGCATATTCACGCGTGGAAAGCGAGATCTAGCGATAAGAGACATGGTGTTGATTGGTCCGGCGAACACGCAGCTTCCAGCGCACTGTCAGCTTCCGGGTGAACCGAGCATAGAAAATGCCTTTTCCGCTTCGGCGTCGGGTGAGAAATGCGATACGATGTTCTCTCTTTCCGGTATGTTCGATGCTCGTCGTTGGCTCGTCGCGCCGTCGCGTTTTTACGCGCGCTTCTGCTTGCACTGGTAGCAGTGGGCCTGCTGGCAGCGGGCCGCGGGCCGCACCACATTATACGCATCATGGCCAGCCGCGGGCCGGTCAGAAGGCCTCCGCGGGCCGGATCTGGCCCGCGGGCCGGGGTTTGGAGGCCCCTGCTCTAGACAGCAGGTTGAGACACGGAGTTCCGTAGGCGATGCGGCTCACGACGAGCGCTTGAGTCAGCCGTATCAGGTCGACTGACTGACCGCGTGTCTGTGACTCGCTATCCTGCTCATCATGCGCATGACTTGTGTGGTTGTTTCGACAAGTCGGTCGACCGTGTACTTGGCTCCGCCGTCCCACTGGAGGTGAAGGTCCAGGATCCGAACCCGCTTCATCACTGGCACGGGGGTGCTATCCTTGAACGGGAGGCGGATGTCCGCCTTCTGCTCTTCGGAAATCTTTTGCTCGTCCACTCGTCCGCGCTCGTCCGCGGAAATCTTTGCACGTCCGCACTCTTCGGCGCGGACGAGCAACAGCTGAGACTTATAAGGGGCACGCTGGAGGTTTTTGGCATCGAGGTAGTTCAACACCGTCTCGATGGCTTCCTCTTGAAAGTCTTGCCGCTCGCCGTCCGATCTCGACATAGTCCTAATCGTCAGGCCGTCCGCATAGAGTGTATGCTTCATCCGGGGAATCCGTTCCAGTAGAGAAGGCGGCTTGCACATCGCCAGGTAACAAGGTGGGTGACAAGACCGAGCATTGCGGTGTGCCCTTGCTCGGGACCGGGATGCTGCTTGTGCGGATGAACTTGACTCCGATGTCGGCCATGCAGTTGCTCAGGAAGTCACGCACATAATCATACATCCGGGGCCCGCACCCAGTCGACACTAGGTTCTCGAAGACCAGCGTGTGAATGACGTCGAAGACGCCCTTCATATCCAGGGCCAGGACTGCCCGCATTGTCGCACAGAAGATTCTGTCAAGGATATCCTCTTTGATCTTGAGCAGGACATCCTGCGTGGATAGGTGTGACCAGAGCCCGAACATGGTGTTCAGGGTGGTCATTGAATTGAGTACAGGACGGTCCTCTCAAATATCACCGTAAACACCTCATCAGGGCATGGGGATTTAAAAAAACTGGAATGGAGTGTCGAGGTCTGCGACGCTCAGTGGTGTATCTATATACCTGATGACCTCTATTTCTTTTGGATCCCTTTCAAGGGAGTATAATTTCCAATTTGGGGCGCTTTTCTTGTTTCTGGCGCTTACTACTGCAGAAACTGTTTCACCCTCACTTTCTTCTTTGCTTTCACAGCGCTCATTTGATGTTAATGTCGAGGGGAATTGGCCGGATTCCACTCTTCGTTCCTCCGTGAAATGTGCTGGCTTCCAATACCTGTCATAGAAAAAGGCTACTTAAGGTTCCCAAAATGACCAAGTGTGTGTAAATATATGAGGCCATAATTTTTTTTTTGTTTCCAATGAGCAACATTATATCATGCGAAAACTTCTCCTAAGTGCACACTGTATTGCACAGCGCGCTAAACTCTGCCGGAAAAATTGGCACCTTCACGCAAAGAGGCGTCGTTTCCTCAGCGGTGTATTTTGTGGTGTACTTTGCCTTGTGAAATTTTAAGGCGCTTCTTTGTTTTGCAGCTAGAACATCCTTAAAAACACTAAAAGTGTGTTCGCCACGGACGATCCAGTTTCCACCGGCAAACACTGACGTCAGCATTGAACTACACAGGAACGGATGTGAGCTTAACTTTTCACAGGAACGACGATCCCCCTTGAAATTTCAGAAGGTAAAATGCATCAATAAACTAGTACACAACTGGTCGTTCAGGCGCCGATTTTTTCGGTTGCTTTCCCATACTTGAGCCACCCAGAAACACCGCCCGCCCCCGTGAATTAAAAAAGAATACAACGGCACCGTGTTATATTTATAAATGTTTTGTTACTTACCGACTTTGTGCGTGGAACGCTACACGTTGCCCTGCCTGACGTACGCGCCTTTTGTAACTGATTCAGTTGACAGTTCCCTCCGAAGATGAAGCCACTGAAGCCACGGCGGTAATCGGACTTGTAGGTTCTTCCTTTTTGAAAGGGGCGGAAGAAGAAGAAGACTAAGGAAAATATGGTTGCGAACGGGCGGAAACTCAGTTACGTACAGCTTCCGTTAGCAATGCCCAGTTCCTGTCCACTCGCAGGAATTGTTTTCTCCAGGTCTCGAGTTGACGCTTTGTTCTCCCGATCGCGTTCGAGGCGTTCATCGTGGACTCGTGCACTCGGCCGCAGCCGAACCAGCTGGATAGCTGTGACTGATCGGCGCGCGTACCAACAGCGTCACCATAGCAACCACACCGCGAGTGTGGTTGCCAGACAGAATTCACACAACTTTGTTTCTTTTCACTCACGTTGAGGTACAAGAAGTTGGGCGCGTATTATTATAATACACAGACTTGTACGTTGTTTAATTAATCTACTCAAGTTACTGTTGGTTAACTACTTTTCACAGTAGTTTAGTAACTTTCAATTACATTTTTATTTCTGTAATTAGTAGTTTACTTTAATTGCTTTCTTTGAGTATCTTTTACTCAAGTTTCAAATTACTTCCGAATTTTAGTGGCTGTTGTGCCTATCAACGAACATTCCAGCACAAAAGAAATAAGATGTTTGAAGATCAGCTGATATTTGCTAAGAGGGGGAAGCTTTTGGCGTAGAAAGGGGGGTAGGGAAGAAAATTGGCTGGAGAGTCCAAAAAAACCCCATATTTTGCCGAGCCCCCGCCCCCCCCCCCCCCTCCCTCTGCAACAACACTGCTACGAAGCGCGGGAAGCGAAGAGGCACGACGCAAGAGAGGCCGAGTAACTGCGGGTTTAGCGCCGAAGACTGGTGGTTTTTTGTGTGTGTCCCGAAACTCAAAGCGACTTGACCCATTCGAAGAAAGGGTTGGTTCCCGCTTCTCCCGAATACAGAAACTCTCGCCCACTACAGGAGGAGCACACACTGGATCCTTACTCAAAGGAGGCAACAAAATGCAGCACCTGCTATGAAGCTCATCTGGTGCTCCCGTAGTTTGCGCCATACTCGAAGAATCGTGCGCTGAAGGGCAACGCAAAGGGGACCTTTTTGCGTTGATTTTCGTCCCAAAACTTTGACTATACAGATTTTTAAAGATGTGAAGATCGTTCGAGAAACCTTAAAAAGCCCTCAATTTTTTCATCTAAAAATAGTAAAAGAACAGTGTTGAAAAGTACTTTAAGTACATGGCACTTAAAGTACTACTGTTTAGAAACCTTCTACTTTACTTGAAATACATTTTCTAAACATGTAGTTGTACACTTCGCGACAATGTCAGCGCAAACACAACATCGGCGCATTTTTGCATTTTACTTCTAAATAGTGTTAGCGAGCGCGAAATGTTATCGCTTACATTATAGAACTGAATGTGCTCTTTCCGTAGCAATATTAACTTGGATGACATCCCTTGGTTTCAATGAGAAAAACTGGAAAAACCGGCGATTGCTTGTTTGCGCTAACAGTGTCGCGCTCTGTAATTTCCGAGAAACGTAAAACTCCCAACTTCAATGTACATTCCCCGAAATTGAAAACAAAAGAAGAATGGCGTATCGTCGTGTGAAAACGCGCTCTTTCAAGACGTCATCTCGTCATTTCTTTGAGTGAGGTAATGGCGGCTATAAGACCGACACAAATAAGTGCCTTATAGTGTTATTGTGTTAAATAGTTCGTCAGCGAGAGTATAACAACTACTCTGTGGCGACTAGATTTTATACAATACTCGCTGCCATTTCCGTAAAAAACTGATGCACCTCATATAACCTCTGGAGCAATGCGTTCAAGTTAAAAAATACTGTAAAGTAAAAGAAATGACATCATGAAAGATATGTTAAAAGTACTGGTACTTTACCTTCAAATATATTGTATTTATAGTGCGTTACTTCAAGTACACTGCACCTGTGTACTTACTACTTTACTTGAAATACACAACCTCTAATTTACTTTGTGCTTTACTTCTAGTACTTTTAGATGTACTTTACGCAACACTCTAAACAAGCAAACGCTGTCAAAAAATCAAGCTCAGGCAGCGCTAAACTTCAAAGTAGAAATGTCACATTTGCAGTACATCATTGACCAAACAAACAAGAAAGTACAAAACAATTAAGCACGGAAAAGCAGAACTAGCTATTCAAGCACTTCTTTGAAAAAAAATCCGATTCATATTTGGCTAGCACAATATGGCTAATGAATCAAAACCATGTACTTTCTTTTAACCGTAACAAACCGTATAACAGTAACTTCAAAGTAACTTCAAAAGCAATTCGCTTCTTTTTACGGTAGTTAGTAATTTCCTCAATTACTTTTTATTTGAAAAAGTTTCTACTCTACTCAAATTACTTTTGAGGTCAATACTCTGTAACTTAGCTTAATTACTTTATTGAGTAACTTGTACCTGCCTGATAATACATTATGCTGTAAGGTGTTTTTAACAGATATGTGTACCTACCTAAGACTAATGACGGAAAAATATTATTGAGAGATAATATTGGCGTAATCTTGTCATATCTTTATTAAGAATAGCGTCGTCACTTGGCTAACCGATGCGCGAAAAGGGAGGGTAAGTATACCGCTCGGGGCACTGCTGATGTCGTATTAGCTGGATGTATGTACTATTGTTGTGTGTTGTGCAATGTTCTGTAATGCTTGTATCCGCGTGTGAGCGTGTGTGTGTGCATGTGCACTGTTCTGTGTATGTTCGTGTCGTGATTGATCATGTCGTGAGAGATCATGTCGGCGTGCAACGGGCAGGCGAAGGAATCGCTATTTTTTTCGTCAAATAGTTATCACCTTTTTTCATCGCTAGAAAGGGGTTGTCGCCGCTTAATATGAAAAGTGTGGCGGGTTGGTGATCTATAACGATTCGAGGGCTGGACTTCATTTCTCCATTCGTCGGTTTGATAGCCCCAATTTAATCCCGCTGGTAGCTGTGTCGCCGTGTTATGCTACCTGATTGTAAGAAAAGGAGGTTAGGCAGCTTCCACAGCGCGCGTTCTAGATGCTGAAAGCCGCTGTTCATGCACAAACGTCCATGAGTGGATAGCACACGTAACAGAGGTGAGCACGGACATTAGTTGATCGAGAACCACACGGAGCGCGAGTGCGAGACCTCCTAGCCGCTGTCGAGAGAGGGTATCGGAGCGATTTTTTGTCGCTCACGGCAAGTGGGCGTTGTGTTCAATAAAGCCAGCATGCCAGTGTTTGTAAAGCTATCCTTTCTTTATAAACGCTTTAGATGCGATGAAATTGCGACCGGCATTGAGCAGGCCGAGCAAGACTTCGGCGACGATCTCGGCTGTTCAGCCTCGAGCGATTTCGGCCTTACTGGTATTACTTGCGGTTTTTGCGAAAACAGATTACACCAAACGAGCGTACGAGCCGTATGCTCTCGCTCCGACGATTAGCCGCGCACGGCTCGCCAAGACTTTTAATCGTATCGCCTGTCGCATACTGGCCGGCATATTGTTTTTAGGGTGTTAGCAGTTACACGATTTTCGTTACCTCCGGCGGCTAACACCCTTACAAGAATCAAGAAGTAAGCCAGAGGACGAGCCATTTACACAAATAAGGGTGTTAAAATTTTAAGTGTGTACCTGCCGACTACTCCGCCAAGCTCGCCCGTCTCTTGACATGCCCCTTTGAATTAAAATGGATGATTTCCAGAAGCCTTTTTCTGAACTGGACCTGTTCCATACAAATAGCTGACCTTGATTATGATATAATTGGAATATTTTTGCCCCTTGGTCATCCAGTGTGTTGTTACAGTTGAGTCCCATTTTGGGTAATCCAGGTATTTTTGTATTCATATAGTTTCCAGATTGAAAACAAAATAAAGACAATTATTGCATAAGCTACAAAAAGGTTTTCTTTTACATGGGCTGCTTGTCTCATGCCCATCACCCTAGTTTGGAATTTCTGGATTATCAAGCGCAGCTAGTATTGATTTACCCTTACATTCTACAGCGGTGTCGATTCTTTTTACCGGTGCTGTAATGAAGGACCCGCCTTCCCGGATGTATCGTCGACGTGCATCACATTATGCATCAGAAATATCAATAAAATGTCCTAGGCCCGTGATATGCAGACAGTTTCATCAATCGCACTCCTCTGGCGACAAGCCCATGATTACCAGCCGAGCTGTAGCTTCACTGCAACTGACAAAAACAATTACGGTAACAATTTTGTATGTTTTATTTACTACCACATATAAGGAAGAGATGGATGTGGCAGCTGCTTCAGAAAAAACGTTTATACCTATGCCAGAATCGTACTTTCATGCACAGTGGAAAATAATTGTTTACACATATTATTTGTTAAAATTACCCTTGTTATGAACTACATCATTTCTATTCAGGTGTGAATTGCACACAAAACCAAATGTTAGCCCGTAAAACAAGACCGGGAACTTTACGGTCTTAGCCCACTAGCCTGGGGCGTTGCTGGTATCTTGTGGTACTGCTGGTACTATGCCGGGGATTTGTGCTGGCAGCAGCCCGCAAACTCGCTGAGACAAAACAACGCCGGGAACTGTATGGCTTCAAGCCGCTAGCCTGGGTTCTGCTGGTATCTTACCGTATTACTGGTAGTACGCTGGGGATTCGTGCTAACAGCATCCCGGGAACTCATTGGGACGTCCAGTGCCGGGCTACCCATCCAGTCCCAGTCACTGGCCAGTGACTGGCAGTCTCACTGGCCTGTTGTCGCCCCATGGGGCGCTTTCATCGTCACCCCAGTAGGATCTTACCGGCAGACCGGTACCACCCCGTAACCAAACCGGCGAGTTGTGCTTTTTGGGATAGCGAGACGCCTGCCTTTAATAGCGACCTCCAGTCTCTTCATGCTGAGGTCTTCTTTCGCTACCTTCTCCAGCTATCCAAGGTGCTCCCTGTACCGCTTGTGCCTGGTTGAAGGAAAAATGAAACGAAGGAAACAGTGCACTCATCATCATAAAAAAACTGTTTCTTTTTCTTAACCTGTAGATTGACAATTGAGTGAATGGAGGTCAAAACCATACCTCCGAAGAAATTTTGATACATCAAAATATATTTTAGTTTAAACATACAACTGGTTTATTTATTTTCTACGACAGTATCCCAGATGATCGCAAAATCAGGTGTGAAGCCACTGTACCAAGGATGACAACTTTAGAGAATGGCACGTTATCCTCCTACTCTGCTTCTTTCAAGAATCGCAGATATTCTGGAAAAACATATTCCGGAAGAGATGACGAGTTTCCTGGACAATATTTGTAAATATATCAGCTTTAACTTTAGAAATATACTTGAACACGAAGAAAGAAAGAACACGGGAGAAGAAACATCTTCGTGTTCAAGTATAATTTTGCACAGAGGCGAGCTTTGGCGATTCAGTATGTGACGCGGAAGTATTCCCCGACTCTTACGAGTGTTAGAGACGGGATCGAGGTTCCCGTGGTGGCGGGGTGTTTGTTCTGGTTGATAAGGCCTTTTCTTCTACAAAGATTGTGATAAACACCCAAAGTGTCGAAACTGTTTTTTTTTTCAGGTAAGATTGACTAATGGGAAATGCTTAGACGTTGGCTATTTTTACCGGCCACCATGTTCAACGCCTAATACTAGCAGGTGTCTTTCAAAGACTATTGAAACAATCTCGTGCAATTACAATAATATTTGAGGCGATTTCAACTTGCCAGCTATTATTGCATGGAATAATGCGAACCTCAGGGGCAGAGTTGGTGATGGACTGTACATGGAGTTTTTTTAGCTTGTTGCATTTTGTTTTTTCACTAGAGAAATATGTTACTAAACCGACACAAAATGATGATATGGCTATATCTTGGATCTTTTGCTTTGTAACACTTCTGGAATTGTCAAAAATACGCATACCATTCCAGGTATTAGTTACCATAGAGCTAGTGTCTCAAGTTAACTTAAGTTGTTCAAGCAAAAGCAAATCATATGAAAGAAGGTAACTGATTACTCAAGATCGAACTTAGCGCTGGACTCTTATCTTCCTGTTTTTGAAACTTTGTTCGAGTTTTTAAAGGTAAATGAGTTACGGATCAAACTAAAACAAAAAAAACAAACATTAGCTTGCGGGACGAGTGTGTCTCATCGCGCATGCTAACACTATAATCAGCACGTGCCAAGCCGTAGTTTACGCGAGAATTGCGTGTATTTCTCAACAAGAGATGAAAATCTTACGTTAAATACCGTAAAATTCATTTATAGAGTCACCTTGCAAACCTCAAGGAATTAACCGGAGTTGCTCGGGACAGGTTGGAACTGAATATAGCAGTGTTTTTTTTTTTAAATTACAAGACAACTTTTGGGCACCCTCAAAATAATTTTAGAAATATGTCCGAACAAACGGAAAACATAATTCTTCCGTCGCGACCCTCCAACATAACTATGCTCTCCTCGACAGTCATAACGAAAAAGCAGAGCATTTTGATTTATATGCTCGGCCAATTTTTACACCTTCACAGACGAAGGCTGTAGATTTTAACGTTCCACCGGCAACCAATGTTATGCATGAAGTTGGATTTGCTGTATCTGGAATTTCTTATCATTTTCGTAACATCAATACAACCAAATCGACTGGTCTGGATAATATTCCTGGGTATATTTTGAAATCTTGTTTAATTTCATCGTGCCTATACTTCGTCATTTTGTTCAAAAAATCGCTGCGTGAACCTTTGCTTCCTTTGGCCTGGAAACTTGCACGACTAATGCCATTGCACAAAAGTGTTCCTCGAGCCAGTGTCGAAACCTGCCGACCGACATCTTTAACAAGTATTTTATGCAAGGTAATGAAACATATTTAATATAGTAATATCATGGTTCATCTTAACGCATCTAACCTTTTAAATCCCTCGCAACACGGATTCCGGCAGGAATATCCTTGTAGTACGCAGTAAGTTGGATTTTCTAATGACAATCTTTCTTTGGCAATCGACAAGCGACGAAGTATTGATTGTATATTTCTTGATTTCAGTAAGGCTTTGAATATCATTCCTAATTATCTTTTCATTTTTAAACTACACACTCATAGACTTCATGACAATGTTTGTAACTGGATTCGTGAGCATTCATCGTTCAGAAAAGAGCATGTGGTTTTAAATCGCTTCTTATCCCAAGTGGCTGGGTTCTAAGAACTTTTTTTTTATTTACATAAATGATATTGATGTTTATGGTTGTTCTACCATTCGAATGTTTGTGCATGTTGGTGTTCCCCAGCAGAAACGCCAGTATGAAAACAGTTCGGAAATAGGAACACGGTTTAATATTAGTCTGGACACAATCCGGAAATGAATGTTCTGGACTGCGCACACCGGACTTTACCGAATCCGATAAAAAAGTAAAGTGGAAATAGCCCGGAGCAAAATATTCCGGTTTGCAGACACCGCATTATGAAAAAATTCGGTTTAAAGGCAAAGTGGAAATAGTCCAAAGCGGAAAATTTCCGTTCATAAACACCAGACTTTGCCAAATCCGGTTAAAAGGCAAAGTGGAAATATCCCGAAGCAGAAAATTCCGGTTTGCAGACACCGGGTTTTGCCAAGTACGGTGAAAAGGCAAAGTGGAAATAGTTCGAAGCGAAAAATTCCGGTTCGCATACACTGGGCTTTGCCAAATCTGGAGAAACGGTCAAGCGGAAGAAGTCCAGTGAAAAAGTTTCTGTTTTTTTGGACACTGGACTTTACCGATTCCCCAATGGGTTATCCCAATTAGGACCAATAAAATTCAGTTAGCACTTGGCGACCTAATTGGTCACTTTAATTCGGTTCAATGTTTTCAACTGGTTGACACTAACAGGTATCAATCAAAACCTATAGGCACTGGGTCACCTAATTGGTTATTCCAATAATGCTGGGTCACCCAACTGGCCATTTAATTAAGTTTGAAATGTAGTGCGTGCTACTGAGGGCTGCATAAATTATATGTGCAACTAATATAGTGTGCAAGATCTTGCCATTTCCCTTTCTTTTCACCCCAATATAAGAGTTCAAAAATTGAATATGTTCTGTTGCCAGATTGTGCAAGAATATTTTAGTTTTGACAAGATGTTATTTTCAAATTACATTTTTCTTGGTTCAATATTGCACTGTAACCAATTTCTTCAATATCGCAAGTGTAAAACATAAAAAACAACACTGGTAAGAATTTTCTCTTTAAGGTACATAAGAACAATCGTAAGGAAAAATGTGAAACACCTTTAATTAAAAGAAATAGCGCTTCTAGCACTATGAAAATATTTACATAGTGAAAACTAGTCCTTGTTGAGGACGCACGCTTTTGTAACCTGAGAGATGCATTGTACTGTTCTGGTACCTAAGGGGTTTGCTGGTCGAAGGCCACGAAGAAGTTTCTGCCAGGGACAAAACACAGGCTCATGACACATTTAGTGCACTAAACTTGCGTCTGACATCTCGGACAGTGTCGGCAACGTCCTTTCTTGGCAAAAACTAGCCAATGCTCAACACCGCCGTAAAGCACCTCCGCAGAAGGTCGCGGCTGGACATGGTACTTGATTTTTTTGGCCGACCCACTACTACAAGGCCGTCCACGGTTTGGCTTGTGTGCTCTCATCAGGGGATCTGCAATTAGAGATATGAAATCCTTCAGAGAAAGGTCTAGTTTTACTCTCAGAAGATAGCACTACCGTCAGAAGAGCAACTAAGCATTGTTCACTGCAATGCCTAGAATCTAAGCAAAGAGCGGCATGTAGTAACACTTGAAAGGAGTGCAGTACAGCTCCATCAACATAACCGCAAAGTCCACCACACTCATATGTGCTCTGTATTTGAGATAATACAGGCACTGTTTATGTCCGCTTTAAACTTTTTCTCTTTTGAGTATCGTTTCACCGATCCAAAATGCTGAACACCAACAAAGTTGCAGCACAATGTTACAACTTTGTTCTCAACCGACTTGATCATGGTTACTCTATAGTTCTTGACAGTCTGCTGGTCTAGACTCCCACGTGGCCCTTGCCACGCAGCAGTGCCAACTTTTATGCCATGAAATAATTGCTAATGGATAACCTGCCAGATCTGTTCACCCTCAGTGAAGTGCACGGAGATATTTCTTTAAATTTACAGTAATATGTCTCTTCAGAATTGATGTTACGACTGAAAAATGTTGTCAACATCCCTCTCGACGTACTGGCATTTTTTATCTCCAGGCATTTCAGATCATTACATATAAAGCTAACAAAGAAAGAACCTTGCAGTCGTGCCGCTGGCCAAACAGCACAGCCAATTTAGACCACTGGCATGTGCCATGCAAAATTTAAAAATGCGAAGATGACGGGAGTGCAACACTGAGCGCGACCATTTAGGCTTTCCAAATGCTTCCACCAAACCTAAATGGCCGCACTTGAAGGCTTTGTTTTCCTTCCAGGTTATAGGCGAACAGAACATATGCATTCACTCAAGGTTCACCTTTATTTTTTTTCATGCAGGCTGACCAGCCAGGAATCCAAAACCAGGCCAATGGTTGGCAATTGTGGAGTTCTTGGGAGAAGAAGCTACCAGCTCTGTGCCGCTTTCCTGGTTGACCGAAGAGCTGACGAAGTGCTACTGGCCGACAAATGTCACAAGTGGAAGACGGGAGTTTATGATCAAAAGTAATTCCCCACCTGGACAATGGCGCAAGTTCCCCGTACGTGTCTTGGGATATGCATGTAAGTTTAAAACGGGGAAACACATTCGAAATGAAACTACTCTAATACCTGCTTTTTAAAACGCGAATGTTTGCTTTCAGCGTCCTATGAAGAAGCATGTGAGAAAGTCACTCGCTCTCTGGACACGTCTACAATAGACCCTGAGTCAACAGTTGATGCAAATGAGCTTGACAGCGACCTTGAGGAACCTCGGACTTTCAAAACCCTGAGCCCGTAATATACCGCACTGACCATTTCGCCTTTTCTTGAGACTCCACTGGGGTAATTTTCTACATTCTTTTTTTATGTCGTTACCATTGCAGACCTTCGCTCACTCGAGCTGTCCAATCTGTGCCCTCTCCGCTTGCTGGAGCAAAGAGCAGTGGGGTCTGCAGGCAGCCCTTTGACGTCGTTTCGTCCGATACCATCAACACAGCAGCACGAGCCTGTACTCAAGCACCAGAAGTTAACCAGCGTGATGAGAGTGGTAAGTAAACCGGACATTTTGTTCCTTACATGTGATATCGTGCAACATAAATTCAAAGGATATCCTTGAACCTAAGGTTGCATTCATTTACATCACGGACTAACCTCTTCGATGCACTAATCATAGCTTCACATTGTCTTTTCGCAGCTCTCTTTAAAAAGATTGTCACCCTTATGGTCGAAGTAAAACATACCGCGAAAAGCTTGGAGCGACGTGTGCAACGGCTACAACAACAGCTGAATGGCCTCTGTCTAGAAACTACACTAGAGACTCAGCTGCCTGTTTTCCCACTGACATCAGAAAAAGATGTGGCTGCACTGGAGCCTAAACTTGGGCGCCCTGAATTTCAAAAGGAAATGCTAAGCAAAACATGCAACTTCGACATTACACTAAAAAGCCTTTTCTCTGCCAGCTTTCGTCAAAATTTCCAAGATAACGTTCGCAATACATACTTCCTCCGTTGTGGCAAGGATCTATATTCATTCCCACTTGGCGGACTCTCGCATACTATACATACCCATTCCTATCCTGCTGAGACACATTTACGCAAGCACTACCACAATTTCTTTATTTAGCGTGGTTCTTTTTCCTCTCGCTTGTTTCTCTTCATATGAATGTGCTTTCATTAAAATGAAAACACCAATTTCACCTAACAGAAATAACAACTTCAATAAATGTTTCGCTTCCCATACGGAACGCATCATCAGTGCACACAGAAAAATGAGAAAGTTTCGGTCAACGCAGCCCTACCTATCGGGAATGTCGATGTATACTTCCAGGAGGAGGCCACGGTTCTTGTTGCACCCTGACGCATCCCCGCGGATGAATGACTCAAATAGATTGCGTGCGCCCCACCTATCTCCCTTCGCCTCTGTTGTTGCAGCCGTAATGTTGAAATTATTTCCTGTATTCCACGCGTGGACCACAAACTCTCTTTTGAGATGGATCGCATTCGTAGAATACTTTGTCCCGGGATATTTTTGTTATCAGTTCTGGTTCAACTTGCAGGTCTCCTACCTTGAACATCTTGGAGGCGAGACATTCAAATATGCTGTAGTCATAATGACAAAACGACTCCTCTCAAATGAAGTGATGTTACTGTACACTCTCAAAGGCAAGAGCGCCAAAAAGTGCTTTGAATCTCTGGCCCTCTGGATGCATGCGAGGTAAAACCTGTTTTCTCTTATATCTCGAAATAATTACAAATTTGATTGGTATGAGTAAGACTCAAATCATGATGCTGTTTCGGAAAAGTTCAGATAGTTTTTCTTAGTGGAGGGCTGCATTTTCATTCAGCGCAAGAAAGAAGCGCATCAGCCGTGCGTGTTCTCATCGTCATCCATCATCATGGTAACCAAACCAGTCCTACTCCGAAGTTCATTCAATGCGCTTGACGTGAAGTTCTTCTGATTATATTAATAATTATTTGCATGAAAAGATAACAACAACAAGCAGAAAAAACAACATTGTTCTTTCACTGAGACAGCAGAGTAGTTTTTATATAATGGAAAGGTTGTGTCCACGTCCTCCGCGGTTTTTTTATTATTTCGCACAGACTCATTAATCAAGCAGTATTCATTATGGTAGCATCATATAGAAATCATCCTGTCGTTATATATATGTACAGCTGTAAGGCACAGCCTCACGCGATATGAAAAAAGAACTTCCGACAAGGCAGTTTCTTCAGCGGCGTTGGGCCCACAATGGCCATATGCACTTCAATTTGAGGGAGAAGGCAACAAAGGTTCATTCACTGACATCGCCACCTGAAACTACCTTGTCGAATGGGACTGTTATGTGGCTAGAGACTATATGCTCATAATGACTTGGTATATCACAACTGCGGTGTACACGCTGTATCTTTGTGTTTCAGATCTACTGCTGAAACGCTTTCCTTCCACTGCCGGCACACGGATCGCACAACGTATTGGAAAATTTTCGTCAGGAGCATCCGACTGAGAAGGCGGCCGGGAGAAACGACGAAAGCTGATGAGAGCAACAGTGAAAAACAGAGCACTTCGTGGAACTGACACACCGACCGAAGGAATCTAAAAAGAAAGAACTATGCTGTAGCCTAGAAATTACGTAACTGGATATGTTAAAACATGATGAGCCTCAAGAAGGGACACTAAATTAGTTATTTTTTGGTACGACTCTTCATGTGATAAGCTAGTCGCTAATAAACAAAATGTTTATTCAAAGTTTCTGCGCGTGATGTCTTTATTTAGATCCTACCACAAAGGGATGCAGGTCAGCGAAAATACCGCACGCCGGCACGTTTCGCTACAATAACCCGCTACGGAAACCAGAGAGACAGACCGATATCGGTCTCCCTTCTTTGGGTTTCGTAACGGGCTTTTGTAGAGAAACGTGCGGACAGTGCAGCGCGGCCCGTAACCCTTCGGTGTTGCAAAACAGCTCCGGCCCGGTGCTGGCTGCTCCTGAAAATAAAGAAAAAGGGCGAGGCCGTCCCAGAGCCGGCCTGCACGGTTGTGCCATTGGGAAGGCTCCGGCCCAGCCACGGCGTATTTCGGCACAGCCGCAAAACTCCGCACACGGCCCGTAGCCGATCGATGTTGCAAAACGGTTCCGGCCCAGTTCCGGCTGCGCCTGAAAATGTCGGAAAACGCCGAGGCCGCCCCAGAGCCGGCCCGCACGTTTGTGCTACTGGGGCAACCATCCATCTCGCACGTGACATGTCACGCGCACCGATTTAAAGAGAGATCTGGGTTTACGTTGGGCACAACATCGTTTAAACTTTTTTATGTCTAGGCTTCACACATATTGCAACGTGCCCCCTCCTAGTGCTTATAACCTCCTTGGAAGCACGGCGTGGACGGTACGCGTCCTGGCTACCGCCATGCACATCGGAGCCGACGGAGTACCTGAAGAACCTCTGGCGGCGAAAATACATGACCACGAAAACAAAACCACTAAAACGAAACCACGAAAACAAAACCTAAGACACGTTCAACACTTTGACTGAGTATTACTTTGGGTACGAAAAACAATTATTATATTGACTGTATCCTGGAAGAAACACTAGGTTTTAAAGGATTAAAAAAAGAGAGAAATTTTGCATCGTTAGAATGGGTGGGAATTGCCGTCGGCGTCTGTATACTGGGCACGTATGGCGCCATGAGGACGGGTGAAGCCAGGGGGTAAGCATACGGAGCACGACATTCAAGAACATTAGTTTGTGTTTTACTTCTTTAGAGTGCTGAGTGGTGTGGTGACAATTACTTCATTTGGCCCTCCAGCTCGTTAGACCGCGAAGAATAGATAACACACTTTCATGGGAGGATGTCACGGGGAAGGCACAAATATTTCTTTGTTTTGTTTATTTTTGTATTTTCCGCATTGCGATTCAGATATTTCTGATAATTAACTTTGCTGAGAAACTTTTAGCTTTTCAGTGAACGATACGAGCCTGAATGTATAGCTGTACGGATGAAAAATTTCCTGGCGGCTATCAGTTCCAAAGTTTTCGTTACCCAGCCTAGCCAGCCGGTAAGCATATTTTAGCCCTCTCGTGCATAAAAAAACTGTAGAGTATGAACTTTTAATTTCTTTCAGAATATGTTCAGGGACATTAAATATTGAAGAAAAAAATATTTAAGAAATTTTGAAGACACTTTGTGTAATACTTCGTGTCCTTATATGAGGACAACACGCAATAAATGATAAAACATACAATAAATGTCTACTACAGAACAAAATCTATGTATACTGAGCTTTCAAAAGAGGAAAAAGAAAGCGGTCGTTGAGATAATAAAGCTCTAAAGGGCCTAAATTGACCTTAGTTAGCTCATAAACATTACACGAAACGAAGCATTGAGAGATTCGAAAAAGGGTTTCAAAAAGCATCACTTTTTGAATCCTCATATCATGAACCTTTGCAACATTCAATCTTTTCTGTGGAAGGCGCAAAACACTCCGGGTTTAGTGGCACGCTGCACCGACAGCAGATGTACCTTGTCTGGCTGCGGCAGCATGCACTACGGAAACGCTGGGCGTAGTTCTGGTCGGTCTTCTTCGTGAAATGAGGGCCACCATTTAACCGTTTTTCGGTATACGCGTCGTGTAGGGCCCTCTTTTTCTTGACTGCTGACATAGAACCACCTCAAAGACGCCCACGACGGTCCGAACTTTGTGCCACTTCCCCGGTGTATATTGCCGCCCGCAGTGCCGAGAAAGCAACGCTCGGTCACTGACTTCTAGAAGCTTCGCGTTCATTCTCACAGCAGACGTAACTTTCCACCTGCTTTGTTGTTCTCGAAAGTGCCAGGGCATCCTCGCCCGAGCGCGCTACGCTCGAGCCTTTTTTCCGAACTTTCGAGATAGTGACGCGTTGTAGATAAGCACCTACCCGTGACCTTGTCGAGTCAGTCTCGCTCGCGCTCTCTCTTTCGCTGCCGAATCGCCGCCTGCTTTTCTGCTGCCTCGACGCTCTTTCGTTATTTATTTTTGGTTGGCACATGTTCGCCCATTAAACCTTCCTTTTCAGTTCACTCTTCGCCTTCTCGTCGCCTTAATTCGTGATATTTCTGGTGGAGGTGCTGGGTATGAAACCTGTGCAGCGTACCCCTACAAGAACTCGTTCAGCAAGCCCCATTTCCCGACGACCTTCCATTGAAGACTTGGAGCATCGTGCCAGCCGCCGTCTTCAAGGGCAAGCTCCTGAACTTGGAATACTCCCGGCGCGTGCAAGGCAAGCGATAACGACGATGGCTTCATCGACGGCGCAGACCACAGCAGCACGAACCGTCGTTTACCAGCCCGTCGCCCCTCGTACGCCGACGTCCTTCCACAGCGAGATCTACGAAGAGTCGAAGACTGGTTGCAGCAATTCGAACGGGTGGCACTGCACAACCAATGGACTCCCGAACAGCGTCTGCAAAACGTTTATTTTTCCCTCGAGGACACGGCGCGACACTGGTTCGAGAATCATGAAACCTCGATAACGTCATGGGACCAGCTAAAAGGAGAGCTCCGAGGGACGTTCGCCAGTCAGCACCAAAGGGAGAGAGCCAAAGACCTCCTTCGGACAAGGACGCAAGGCCCCAACGTAGCGTCACCAGCTTCGTTCAAGACGCTCTGCGTCTGAGCGCGCGTGCCGACCCGCAAGCCGCCGACGACAAGAAGCTGCGTGTCCTCATGCGCGGGGTGAGGGACGACATCTTTGTAGGCATGGTCCGCAACCCACCGGCAACACTCGAAGCGTTCGTCACGGAGGCAACGAACATGGAGGGCGCCCTCCAAGCACGCGCCTCCTACTACCAACGACATCCCGGCGTCGTCGCCTCCACGCTGCTTAATGACAACATCGGCGCCCGTACCCAGGACATCCGTGACGTTATCCGGGACGTCGTCCGAGGGGAGCTCCGAAAGCCGCTTCCCGCTGCTGAACGTCCGGCGTCGCTGTCAGTCGCCGAGATCGTGCGCGACGAGGTACAGCGGGCATTGCAGCCTGAAACTATCGTCAACGGGCAAGCCCCCGAGGAACCGAGGCTAACCTACGCCGCCATTGCCAGACGACCGCCGCAAGCTCCCCGTTAAGCTACGGCGCCACCACGACGTGAACCTGCAGAGCCACAGTACTCCCACGTCGCGAAGAACGGCAGTGCGTGCGCTCGGATAAACCAGCACCAGGAAAACCGACGTGTGGCGAACGGCCTACCGACGCCCGCTTTGTTACCATTGCGGGGAAGCCGACCATGTCTACCGCCGTTGCCCGTACCGGCAGCTGGGGCTACGCGGTTTCCACCCCGACGACCCGCGACCACGCTACGGCGAGCGACCTCGGGACATCGACGAATACCTCTGCCGTTCGCCATCCCCGGGACCGTCTCCCCGCCGCGGTTTCCGATCGCCGTCACCACAACGCAATGCATCGCCTCATCGTAGGTCCAGCCAAGAGAGCCTGTCCCCCCTGCCTTGCCGGGAAAGCTAAGTGCGGCAATGCCGGGAGGTGGTATTGCCGAGGAGGAACGACGCCAATATCCTCCACAAACGCCGGAGGGCTCCCACACTAGCGACGAGACGCATACGAACGACGGCTCTGCGACGGTGTTGAATAACCTCGACGTTACCATCGACGGCCACGACGCGAAGGCACTCGTCGAAACCGGAGGAGACTATTCCGTTTTAAGTGGCAAGCTCTCTCGCCGCCTTCGGAATGTGTTGACGCCGTGGGATGGCCCGAAAATACGAACCGCCGGTGAACATCTTATCACACCACTGGGAAGGTGTACTGCGCGCCTGGATATCCACGGAGAGACCTGCCCCGTGAAATTTTTCGTCCTTAAGGACTGTTTGAGAGACGTCATCCTTGGCATGGAATTCCTCTGTGAGTACGGTGCCAAGATCGACCTTGGAGCAAACAGGTTGACGCTGCAAAAGCCCGTTCTTCCTCCGGAGGGATACAAAACGACGCCAGCCGCCGTCCGAGTCATTGCGGACCACGTGAACCTGCCGCCACGGTCGAGTGTTCTTGTGCCCGTCGTGACCGATACAGTTGCCCGCAAAAATTTCTTCTGAAGGGCAACGTCCAACTGCTTCTCGGAAGAGGAATAGGCGTCGCAAGGGGTGTAACGGAGCTGCAGCATGGACGTACTGTGGTTCTCGTGACGAACTTTCGACCCGAGGCGCAGCACTTCACGAAAGGTGCCGCTGTAGGACACGTTGAGGAACTCCGGGCCGACGCCGAAATCGCTGCGATCTTCGACGAGCCCTCGTCGTGTCAGCCGCACGGTACACCACCGCCGCAGCTCGACGTTAACCCCAAGCTCAGTGCCACGGAACAACGACAGCTCCGAGACCTCCTCGCCGAGTTCGGCGACTGCTTAGCGACGACGTCGAGGGTACGCAAGACAACAGTTGCGAAAAACCGCATCGGTACCAACGAGGATGCGCCCCCTGTGCATCGGCCGCCGTACCGGGTCTCCCCAAAGGAACGAGAGGCCTTTCTGGAACAGGTACAAGAGATGCTCAACGACGACATAATTCAGCCTTCGAGCAGCCCGTGGGCCTCCCCAGTCGTACTGGTGAACGGTGACGAAGAAAGACGTCTATTCGCTCCCCCGCATCGACGACACGCTGGACTGGCTGCGCCACTCCCCATACTTTTCGTCGATGGACCTTAAGAGTGGCTACTGGCTGATCGAAGTCGACGAACGAGACCAAGGAAAGACCGCCTTTGTCACGCCGGCAACGTTCCAACGTGTCATGAACACCGTCCTGGCACGGCTCAAGTGGCAGAGCTGTCTTGTTTACCTCGACGACGTCGTGGTATTCTCGGCCAACTTCGACGAGCATTTGCGACGCCTTCGGGCCGTTCTTGAGGCAATCAGGACCGCAGGACTCACCCTCAAGCCGACGAAGTGCCGGTTTGCCTACGGCGAACTGAAGTTCCTGGGCCACGTTGTGAGCAACAAAGGTGTAAGTCCTCACCCTGAGAAAACTCGCGCCGTAGCGGCCTTTCTACCGCCCACCTACAAAAAGGCAGCCCGAATATTCCTTAGACTTTGCGCATACCACCGGCGATTCGTTCAGGATTTTGCCAAGCTTTCTGCGCCGCTCACGCACCTTACGAAAGACGCCGTGAACTTCCAATGGGATAGAGAACAACACCAGGCATTCGAAGAACTAAAGCGACGGCTCCAGTCACCACCGATTCTCGGCCACTTCGACTAGTCAGCCGAAACGGAAGTTCACACGGACGCCAGTAATACAGGACTCGGAGCGGTACTGGTCCAACGACAAGACGGTGCGGAGAGCGTGATCGCGTATGCTAGCCGTACGCTGTCGAACGCGGAACGCAATTACTCGACAACCGAGAAGGAATGTCTGGCCGTCGTCTGGGCCATCACGAAATTCCGCCTGTACTTGTACGGGACTCCTTTTCGAGTGGTCACCGACCACCACTCGCTGTGTTGGTTAGCGTTTCTGAAGGACCCATCGGGGCGACTCGCCCGGTGGAGCGTACGACTGCAAGAGTACGACGTGACCGTGGTCTACAGGTCAAGCTGAAAACACAGCGACGCTGACTGCCTGTCCAGAGCCCCCGTCGAGTCAGCTACCAGCTGTACCAAAGACGACGACGACGACGACGATAACTTTCTTGGCGCTGTGAGCATTCACGGTATGGCAGGGCTCCAGAGGGACGATATTGAACTGCGCGCATTGATCGACCATTTAGAGAGACGAGGCGGTTCGATTCCCCGAGCCTTCTCACGTGACCTTGGCATCAGCGGCGGTGGCATACGGTCAGCCTCTAAACAACTTGTAAATTTTCTGCAGAACGTTGGCTGGCCCGTCAGCAAGATCTAGTGAACATCACCTGTGCGGGAGCACTTTTCACTGCATCATCACGTTTTCAAGGCAGCACGGGCGGCGCAATCATCCGTGGCGCCACCGAAGACAAGAACAGCCCAGCTGATTGGTCTGCCAGCGTCGACACCACCAGCGAAAGCCTACAAAAGCACGCCATCTCTTCTACGGCGTCTTCTCTTGGCAGCAGCGGCGGTGGCATACGGTAAGCATCTAAACAACTTGTAAATTTTCTGCAGAACGTTGGCTGGCCCGTCAGCAAGATCAAGTGAGGATCACCTGTGCGGGAGCACTTTTCACTGCATCATCACGTTTTCAAGCCAGCACGGGCAGCGCAATCATCCGTGGCGCCACCGCAGACAAGAACAGCCCAGCTGATTGGTCCGCCAGCGTCGACACCACCAGCGAAAGCCTACAAAAGCACGGCATCTCTTCTTCGGCGTCTTCTCTTGGCAGCAGCGGCGGTGGCATACGGTCAGCATCTAAACAACTTGTAAATTTTCTGCAGAACGTTGGCTGGCCGTCAGCAAGATCTAGTGAACATCACCTGTGCGGGAGCACTTTTCACTGCATCATCACGTTTTCAAGCCAGCACGGGCAGCGCAATCATCCGTGGCGCCACCGCAGACAAGAACAGCCCAGCTGATTGGTCCGCCAGCGTCGACACCACCAGCGAAAGCCTACAAAAGCACGGCATCTCTTCTTCGGCGTCTTCTCTTGGCAGCAGCGGCGGTGGCATACGGTCAGCATCTAAACAACTTGTAAATTTTCTGCAGAACGTTGGCTGGCCGTCAGCAAGATCTAGTGAGGATCACCTGTGCGGGAGCACTTTTCACTGCATCATCACGTTTTCAAGCCAGCACGGGCAGCGCAATCATCCGTGGCGCCACCGCAGACAAGAACAGCCCAGGTGATTGGTCCGCCAGCGTCGACACCACCAGCGAAAGCCTACAAAAGCACGGCATCTCTTCTTCGGCGTCTTCTCTTGGCAGCAGCGGCGGTGGCATACGGTCAGCATCTAAACAACTTGTAAATTTTCTGCAGAACGTTGGCTGGCCGTCAGCAAGATCTAGTGAGGATCACCTGTGCGGGAGCACTTTTCACTGCATCATCACGTTTTCAAGCCAGCACGGGCAGCGCTATCATCCGTGGCGCCACCGCAGACAAGAACAGCCCAGCTGATTGGTCCGCCAGCGTCGACACCACCAGCGAAAGCCTACAAAAGCACGGCATCTCTTCTTCGGCGTCTTCTCTTGGCAGCAGCGGCGGTGGCATACGGTCAGCATCTAAACAACTTGTAAATTTTCTGCAGAACGTTGGCTGGCCGTCAGCAAGATCTAGTGAGGATCACCTGTGCGGGAGCACTTTTCACTGCATCATCACGTTTTCAAGCCAGCACGGGCAGCGCTATCATCCGTGGCGCCACCGCAGACAAGAACAGCCCAGCTGATTGGTCCGCCAGCGTCGACACCACCAGCGAAAGCCTACAAAAGCACGGCATCTCTTCTTCGGCGTCTTCTCTTGGCAGCAGCGGCGGTGGCATACGGTCAGCATCTAAACAACTTGTAAATTTTCTGCAGAACGTTGGCTGGCCCGTCAGCAAGATCAAGTGAGGATCACCTGTGCGGGAGCACTTTTCACTGCATCATCACGTTTTCAAGCCAGCACGGGCAGCGCTATCATCCGCGGCGCCACCGCAGACAAGAACAGCCCAGCTGATTGGTCCGCCAGCGTCGACACCACCAGCGAAAGCCTACAAAAGCACGGCATCTCTTCTTCGGCGTCTTCTCTTGGCAGCAGCGGCGGTGGCATACGGTCAGCATCTAAACAACTTGTAAATTTTCTGCAGAACGTTGGCTGGCCCGTCAGCAAGATCAAGTGAGGATCACCTGTGCGGGAGCACTTTTCACTGCATCATCACGTTTTCAAGCCAGCACGGGCAGCGCTATCATCCGTGGCGCCACCGCAGACAAGAACAGCCCAGCTGATTGGTCCGCCAGCGTCGACACCACCAGCGAAAGCCTACAAAAGCACGGCATCTCTTCTTCGGCGTCTTCTCTTGGCAGCAGCGGCGGTGGCATACGGTCAGCATCTAAACAACTTGTAAATTTTCTGCAGAACGTTGGCTGGCCCGTCAGCAAGATCAAGTGAGGATCACCTGTGCGGGAGCACTTTTCACTGCATCATCACGTTTTCAAGCCAGCACGGGCAGCGCTATCATCCGCGGCGCCACCGCAGACAAGAACAGCCCAGCTGATTGGTCCGCCAGCGTCGACACCACCAGCGAAAGCCTACAAAAGCACGGCATCTCTTCTTCGGCGTCTTCTCTTGGCAGCAGCGGCGGTGGCATACGGTCAGCATCTAAACAACTTGTAAATTTTCTGCAGAACGTTGGCTGGCCCGTCAGCAAGATCAAGTGAGGATCACCTGTGCGGGAGCACTTTTCACTGCATCATCACGTTTTCAAGCCAGCACGGGCAGCGCTATCATCCGCGGCGCCACCGCAGACAAGAACAGCCCAGCTGATTGGTCCGCCAGCGTCGACACCACCAGCGAAAGCCTACAAAAGCACGGCATCTCTTCTTCGGCGTCTTCTCTTGGCAGCAGCGGCGGTGGCATACGGTCAGCATCTAAACAACTTGTAAATTTTCTGCAGAACGTTGGCTGGCCCGTCAGCAAGATCAAGTGAGGATCACCTGTGCGGGAGCACTTTTCACTGCATCATCACGTTTTCAAGCCAGCACGGGCAGCGCTATCATCCGCGGCGCCACCGCAGACAAGAACAGCCCAGCTGATTGGTCCGCCAGCGTCGACACCACCAGCGAAAGCCTACAAAAGCACGGCATCTCTTCTTCGGCGTCTTCTCTTGGCAGCAGCGGCGGTGGCATACGGTCAGCATCTAAACAACTTGTAAATTTTCTGCAGAACGTTGGCTGGCCCGTCAGCAAGATCAAGTGAGGATCACCTGTGCGGGAGCACTTTTCACTGCATCATCACGTTTTCAAGCCAGCACGGGCAGCGCTATCATCCGCGGCGCCACCGCAGACAAGAACAGCCCAGCTGATTGGTCCGCCAGCGTCGACACCACCAGCGAAAGCCTACAAAAGCACGGCATCTCTTCTTCGGCGTCTTCTCTTGGCAGCAGCGGCGGTGGCATACGGTCAGCATCTAAACAACTTGTAAATTTTCTGCAGAACGTTGGCTGGCCCGTCAGCAAGATCAAGTGAGGATCACCTGTGCGGGAGCACTTTTCACTGCATCATCACGTTTTCAAGCCAGCACGGGCAGCGCTATCATCCGCGGCGCCACCGCAGACAAGAACAGCCCAGCTGATTGGTCCGCCAGCGTCGACACCACCAGCGAAAGCCTACAAAAGCACGGCATCTCTTCTTCGGCGTCTTCTCTTGGCAGCAGCGGCGGTGGCATACGGTCAACAACTAAACAACTTGTAAATTTTCTGCAGAACGTTGGCTGGCCCGTCAGCAAGATCAAATGAGGATCACCTGTGCGGGAGCACTTTTCACTGCATCATCACGTTTTCAAGCCAGCACGGGCAGCGCTATCATCCGCGGCGCCACCGCAGACAACAACAGCCCAGCTGATTGGTCCGCCACTGTCGACACCGACAGCGAAAGTCTACATAAGCACAGCATATCTTCTTGGGCGTCTTCACTTGCCAGCAGCGGCGGTGGCATACGGTTAGCATGTAAACAACTTGTAAATTTTCTGCAGGTTAGTAACTGAACTTCTGCTTTTGACTCTTATTTACTGTTTCTGCTGCTGCGGCTGCTGCCGCTGCTGCTGCCTTGCTTGCTTGCTTCCAAGAGTATTGTTTACTGTTTTTTTAACCGAAATATTGTGTGTTTTGGGGAATTCCAGAATTATTTTATAATGGAGTCTTGCGTGTGTTGTGACGAACCAACTGATGGAAAAAAATTCAGTGACATGCTCGGAATGTAATTATTTATACAATCTGAGAGCCTGCTCAGGTGTCTCTCAATCAACTTACAAATCGAAAGGTGAAACAAGGCGAAATGCATGGCGCTGCCCGACATGCAGAACAGCTAAGTCAAGGAGCAGTCAGAGTGGGAAACAGAAATCAGATGGCAGCGATGCGACCGCTATACTCGCTTTAATTAATGAAAAACTAGAGTCGCTCATGTCACTAAAGGCAGCTACTGCTTCTGCCATCTAACTGTCTGTGAGCATGATGTCGGCAAAATATGACGAGGTACTCCAACATATGCGACAACATGACACCGACATAAAAGATATAAAAAAAGGGTGACAAACATAGAAAACCGTGAAAGAGAAGTAAACATTCAACATATTGCCCCGGGCTTGATTGCACTCAAATGGCAAACTAGGAAAACGAACCTTGAGATACACGGAATTCCAGTTTCTGAGCACGGAAACCTTCTTGACAAGTTGAACCAGGTAGCTGTAAAACTGGACGCGGCGGTACTTTCCAAAAATGAGGTTCTTGCCTTGCACAGGCTACCGGCGCGATCAGACAAAGTACCCAGTATTATCGTTCGCTTTGCAAGACAGGACACCCGTGAACAGTGGTTTGATCAACGGAAGAAACTTAATCGCACAGGAGAAGACGCATACATTCTCGAGAACTTGACTACCCAAAACCGTGCTCTGCTCTGGAAAACAAGAGAATGGGCGAAGGAAAATGATTACCGCTACACGTGGCACCGAAACGGTAAAATGTTCGTGAGACGAACAGACGGTTAAAAGGCCATTCTTATCAAGAGCGAGATGAACTTGCAGCATTTGAACTGAATAATGTTACTGTTTTTCTGTTTTTTTTTCTCTCATGACTGCTTCCATTAAAATTATGCCAGAGCTAAAATATTTTTTGGCATCTGAATTAAAATCCTATCTCGGGAATGAGTATTGTAAGTCGTTCAAGTGTATCCCCTTAAACACTCGTTCAGCTCGGAATGAAACTGAAGAGCTTGCTTTATTTTTTAATGAATTTTGTTTTTTGTTCGATGTTATTATGTTTTCAGAAACATGGTATTCAGACGACAGTGATGTTTTTGAACTGCCAATGTATAATGGATACTTCCTGAATAGAACAACTGGGCGCGGAGGAGGTGTGTCGTTAATGCTTAGAGATAATATGTGTGGAGAGGTTTTAGAAGAATACTCGATCATAAATGAAGACTATGAAGTGCTATTCCTGCTTCTGAACAAGAATCTTATCTCTGTGTTTTATAGGCCGCCGGACGGGAGTTTGACGTCTTTTTTTTGCTTTTCTGGAAACATACTTTGGGTTCGCAACAGAAAACAGATATAATATGATTCTGGGGGGTGATTTTAATCTAAATATGCTTCAAGATACCCCAAATAAAAGACAATTAGAAGTAATAATAAACAGTAGTGGTTGTACGAATGTCATTACCTCACCTACCAGAATTACAGCAGAATCATCAACTTTGCTTGATTTGTTTATAACAAGTTGTGAATTACCCTGCGTAAAATCGGGGATAATTAGGACAGATATAAGTGATTATCTAGGTATATTTTTGTGTGTCAAATAGGAAATGTCTAAAACTACAAGGAACAGATTTCGAGGATCCTTTCAGACTATTACTGAAAATAACCTTCGTGAATTTAGGACTTAAATCTCGGAACTAAACTGGAACGAAGTCTATAATAAAATGAACGCTGACGAAGCATATAATCTGTTCTTAAACAAATTTCAGCAACTCTATAAAGCGTGCTTTCCTTATAAATCTGTTAGATTGACCAAAAGAAATTGTAAACCATGGGTAACACCGGGGCTTCTTATTAAAATTATTAGAAAAAATGTTTTGAACAAAACGTTTGTGGAAACAAGGGAGCCTGAAAACTTGAAAGTTTTCAAATCATATCGAAATAGACTTACAAAGGAACTAAAAACAGCTAGAGCAAGGTACTTTAGTATTCTTTATATCATCCCCTATGAGGACATATGTCAAATGAAAAAAGCTTACCAATGTTCTAAGTCGTTCGCATAACATAAAACATATCCAAAAAATACGCCTGAATGACACGGAGCTAACAGATCAAGCACTAGCAAACGCTTTCAATGATTATTTTGTAAACCTATCAAAAGATAATCCCGATAAAAATGCTTGCGCGTATATTGAACACCGAAGTAGTACCTCTATCTTTCTTCAGCCAGTAACTGATAATAAGGTGACACAAGCATTTTGATCACTAAAGAATAGAAGCAGCTGCGACGCTGACGAGTTACAAATCAGTCCGATAAAATAGGTTTTAGATCTCATATCGCCCTGTTTGACGTACATCTTTAATTTGTGCTTGTACAATGGGGTATTTCCCCTAAAAATGCAGATTGCGAAAGTTAGCGTTCTCTAAAAAAAAGGTGACAAAAATGATACAGGTAACTGGAGGCCAATCTCAATTCTATCAGTGTTTTCGAAAGGCCTCGAAAAAATTCTACTTTTGCGTTTGGTACGGTTCGCAGATAAACACTGTTTAATCACTCCATTACAGTTTGGGTTTCGCAAACACCATTCTACAGAATTGGCACTTTTAGAGCAGAAAGAATACATTTTGAAAAGCTTTGAAGAAAAAAAAGACTCTTTGTATTTTTATTGATTTGAGCAAAGCATTCGATCATTTAAATCACAATCTGCTACTAAAAAAATTACAAATGTATGGATTTCGTGGACATGCATCAACTCTCATAACATCTTATCTTGCACATCGTAAACAATACGTTCATATAAATGGTTATTCATCTGATATTAAACCCATTCTATCTGGCGTTCCACAAGGAAGCATATTAGGTCCATTCCTTTTTAATTTATACGTAAACGATATTGTGAATATTAATAAAAGCGTTAAATACGTAATTTACACTGATGATACAAGTTAATTTTTCACCGGTAATTGCTGTCAGGAACTAGCAATAAAGGCAAATCAAGCGTTGAAAAACCTAGCTACTTGGAGCCAATGTAATGCTTTAAAAATCAATGATAAGAAAACAAAAGCAATTTTATTTTGCCCAAAAAGTAAGAATGATATTAAAACTAGTGATAGTGTTTCCAAATGAAACCAAAATAGAGATTTTATCTAGTTTTAATACACTTGGCGTTTTATTCACAGATCGAATGAGTTGGGATGAACACGTAAATTATGTTTCGGTAAAATTGTCACGAGTCGCACACTTAATGTATCGTCATCGCCGTATTCTGCCCACAAATGTAAAATTAATTATTTATAATTCAATATTTCTCTCTCACATCCATTATTCCTTCTTAGTCTGGGTTACTACTACGAATGCAAATTTAAACAAAATACTTGTATTAAAAAAAAAAAAAATATTGCGAAGTATTTGTAACGTGTCATACGATCACACGAGTGAACCTCTCTTTAAAAGATTAAATTTTATGCCTGTAAATAGATTATATAAATATCGTTTATGCGGGACCTATAAATCAGAAGTACAAACAGATGTTTATGCCCTTTGTGAATTGGCGTCTCTCGCCAAGAGTAGCAACATATCCTTCTCGAAACACGAAAATTTGGACGCTTCCTATTTGCAAAACTAACTACGCTGAACAAATGTTAAAATATGCACTTCGTCGACTGCTTAATTTTCTTGTTGCTCAAAACATTGATCTTCCAACAACATCTGTAAAAAATATTCGAGCATTTCATTCTTTTTTCAAATGTGATTGCTTAGTTTTCATGTTTCATAACCTTAATTTTTGCTAAATTCAATAATGCTGTGCTTGCATGTACTCTGTTTGTTTGCATCTAATATAGTCGCACCGTTTTTTGTAATATTGTCCTGTTCTTATCTTTGAAATTGCTACCTTTTCTCTTGGTTTTCATTTTGGATTACTTGTGCCACTGCTGCCATGTGTAAGGAAGGGGGACCGAGGACCCGTCAAGCTGCATGATGCAGCGGTTTTCCTTGGTCTCCCTCCGTCATTTGTGTTTTGACGGAAAAATAAACATTATTATTAATATTATTATTACCTTCCAAGATTCTCCGTCCGGAGGGGTATCCTCTATAAAGAGAATTTCAGGGACAACAACTCGACGTGGCTCTTGGTGATTCCTGCTATTCTTCGAGAAGAGATCTTCCAAGCCTGCCACGACAACCCAACATCTGGACACCTTGGTTACAGTAGGACTCTTGCACGGATCCGAGAAAAATACTACTGGCCGAGGCTCCCGAAGACTGTCCACCTCTACGTCCGTTCGTGCCACGAATGCCAACGACGCAAGAAACCACCGACGAAGCCGGAAGGTCTCCTGCAACCGATCGCGCCCCCGACTGCACCATTCCAGCAGATTGAGATGGATCTTCTCGGACCTTTCCCGCCGTCGACGCATTGAAACCGTTCAATAATCGTGGCAACTGACTATCTCACCAGGTACGCCGAGACAAAAGCTCTCCCCTCGGGGACAGCCGTGGAAGTAGCCAAGTTCTTCGTGGAGTCTATCGTCCTCCGACACGGCGCTCTCCAAGTCCTGATTACGAACCGAGGCTCCTCGTTCATGGCGCAACTGACACAAGAAATACTCCGCCTGAGCCACACCGACCACCGCCGGACCACGGCATACCACCCGCAGACCAACGGGCTGACGGAGCGACTAAACAAGACCATCGCCGACTTGATTTCGATGTACGTGGACGTGGAACACAAGACGTGGGATGAAGTGTTGCCCTATGTCACGTTTGCGTACAACACTGCGATTCAAGTAACCACTGGCATCACACCTTTTCAGCTGGTGAACGGCAGAAAGGTGACGACGATGCTCGACGCCATGCTGCCCCACAACCCGACGGACGACGGTACTCGACTCAAGCCGTTCTAAGCTCGCTAGGATTGCGACACTGCATGTTTATTTTGTTTCACCATTAATTGTTTTAGCCATTTCTGTTTTCCTTTCACGTTGCATCGGGACGATGCACTTTTAAAAGGGAGGATGATGCCGCCCGCAGTGCCAAGAAAGCAACGCTCGGTCACTGACTTCCAGAATCTTCGCGTTCATTCTCACACCAGACGTAACTTCCCACCTGCTTTGTTGTTCTCGAAAGTGCCAGGTCATCCTCGCCCCGAGCGTGCGACGCTCGAGCCTTCTGTGCCGAACTTTCGAGATAGTGACGCGTTGTAGAAAAGCAGCTACCCGCGACCTTGTCGAGTCAGTCTCTCTCGCGCTCTCTGTTTTGCCGCCGAATCGCCACCTGCTTTTCTGCTGCCTCGGCGCTCTTTCGTTACTTATTTTTGGTTGGCACAAGTTCGCCCATTAAACCTTTATTTTCAGTTCACTCTTCGCCCTTTCGTCACCTTATTTCGTGATAATATCAGCGACCTTGATACACGGCTTTTTAACTCAAGGTGGTTCATGCGTTCATCGGGATCTCTGTCCCACCTCCACAAAAATCAGACGTTCACGACTGTCACATTCAGCAGGGCCTAAAATATTCTGAGGTACACTCTCTTGTTTCGCAGGTCGTTCCTGTAGTGCCACCTTTGAATCTATGAGGTTCACGGCCCCGATGCGCTTGTTCTAGATCTCCACTGAGTAAGGTCTTTCTAGGTTGATGCCTTGTTTTTCTTTTCTGCTGCATCGCTGTTTTGTGCCTACAGGATGGCGACCGGCCAAGCTTGACACAACATGGACAAGGGAGTTATCAGGCCACCGAGTAACCGTTACGCTGTCGCTCGAGGTTCGCAGGGATGTGCTCCTCCTTCCTCTTCTCTTCAGGTCTGTGAGTGGTTCCAGTTTTGAATCGGCACCCTGGGGACAGTTTGCACGGCACGTTCCAACGTACAGAGGGCGACACTGTTAGCGCAAGCAAGCGATCGCCTGTTTTTTTAGAAACGAAAGATTGTCATCAAAGATATCCTTGTTATAGAAAGAGCTCCTTTAGGGTTCTAATATAAGGGGTAAAAATTTGTGCCCGCTAATACTCTTTCCTAATAAAATGCGAAAAGGTGCGAGTAGAGACCGGGGCCAGACAGTGTCAACTGGGCCGGATGGGCAAAGACCCGCGGCAGTCTTTATCTACGACATATATCCAAAATGTAACAGTGAGGCAGAGCCCTCTATGTTAGTGTGTTAGAATCATGTTAGTCGTGTTAAGAGCGACACCTGCCGGTAACGAACAACACTACAGTCGCCTTTTCCAGAAGGATGCACTTCTCTTAACTGAACCAACAACAATCAAAAGTCCAGACTCACAGGGCAGAATAACCAGTCGCCCTGATCTTGTGTAGCGATGCTCCTGCTGCCTGAAGTCCCCTGATGTCGAACTTCCGTTCACCCGTGGGTTTGCACTCGTCGCTGCCGATCGTCACTGTTGCGGTTCAGTCGGCGTCTGTGAAGGAGGGGCAGGAAGACCAGCAACAGCTTCCTCGGGAACTGGAGGACCAGCAACAGGATCCCAGGGACTGCAGAACCAGCAACCGGCTCCCCAGCAACCGGAGCACCAGGAGCGTGAGCACCGTAAGGCACCAGATGTCGCCAGTTTCGCTGTAGCATGCCTCGTTGAGTTTCCACGACATAGTAAAGTGGACGCTGCGCAACGCTGAGCACCCGAGCAGAGCACTGAGCATCAGTCACCCAGTCCTCCTCTCCTGGCGAGAGCTCTCGAAGCACCTGCACCCCATGGCAAAGGTTGAAGTCCACTGCCTGCTGCCGCCTCGCCGCGCAGTCGCTCTCTTGGACGGTACAGAGGGCCAGCAGCTCAGGACGCAGCTTCTCCTTGGCCCTCGGCATCCGAGAACGCAGATGCCAGTGGCAACAACAGTGCCAAAAAGACATCATCAGTCTTGCGAAAAAGGTCCTTAATGGTTCTCACAACGCGCTCTACCTCGTCGTTCGATTGGGGGTAGCCGGGGCTCCCCCCTGTTTCCATGGTAGATCCACCGGAGGCGTTGGCAGCAGGAGCTCAGCTCGTTGCGTCCTGGTAGATGCACAGCGTTCAAACTTTTGCACTATGGAATCGATCTGCTGTCCGACATAGGGCCACCAAACCGAGTTTTGGGCCCGCACCTTGCACTTTTCAGCCCCTGGTGTCCTTCATGAATCAACTGTAAAACTTCGGGTTTTAGAGCTGCTGGGATGACTAGACGCACAGCCTTGAGAAGCAGACCATCGCAGACGCTCAGCTCACCACAGAACTTCTCGTACTTCATGACATGGCTGGGAAGCTTGTTCCTCTTAGGCCAGCCGTGGTTGCAGAACTTCTCCAATGTTACGCATTCGCCGTCTGATGCTTCATGCCGACCGACATCTTCGGGGATGGCTGGAGAACCTTCCTGGATGGAATGGACCACTTTCTGCACGTAAAGCTCCAAAGAGCTCGCTTTTACGGCTGATGTCAATGGGGCCCCGGACAGAGTGTCGGCCGTAGCCAACAGCTTTCCGGGAAAAAAAGAAGATCCTGTACTGGTGCCTCATAAGCTTTATCCTCAGCCGTTTAATCCTTGGAGGCAAAACATCCACGTTTATTTCTCCCAGTAGGGCTGTCAAAGGCTGGTGGTCTGTCTCCATGGTGAATTGCAGACCTCTGACGTACTCGTCAAAGCGTTGTACGGCCCAAACGACCGCGAGGGCCTCTTTTTTGTTTTGACTATACCTCTGCTCGGTTTGGCGTGAGCGCACGCGATGCGAAAGCCACGGCTCGGTGTTCACCCGTCGGCTAGTCCTGCAGCAAAACTGCCACAAGTCCAAACAAGCTGGAATCTGCAAATATGATGGTTGGGTGCTGTGGGTGGTAGTTGGCCATGCAGGCGCTGAAGATATCATGCTTTTCAGTCTCTAGAATCCCACCTCTGACACCATGCAGAGACCGGGACCAGACAGTGCCAGCTGGGCCGGATGGGCAAAGACCCGCGGCAGTCTTTATTCACGACATATATGCAAAACGTAACAGTGAGGCAGCGCCCTCTATGATAGTGTGTTAGAATCATGTTAGTCGTGTAAAGAGCGACACCTGCCGGTAACAAACAACACTACAGCGCGGATATCATATTCGCGCTAACAGTGTCGCGATGTGTACATATGTCATTTTGAAACTAAACATTCGAGAGAAATCTTTCTGGTTGGGAAATGCAATTATTAAAATATGACAACCAACCACTTTCTAAACATGTAGGAGCCCTACATTTCGAACCGACTTGGTTCTTCGTCAGGGGCGACAGTGGCCGTTGAGGAGCGGCGTTTTTCGGTCTTCCTTTTCTTCTCTCAGGGATGTGGCGCCTTTCTCGATCTTCTTCTTTCACGAATATGGCGAAGCCCGTTAACATACATTGTTGGTAAAGCACCAAGGCACCTATTTATGTTCCCTGGCGTCGTTTGAATGTGCCAGGACTCGATGAAAAGCCTATGTCGGTTGTTAGTCTCTGCGTCGATAATGCTGGTGTTGTCGAAATCAATCCGGTGGTCTTGGACTTCGCAGTGCTCAGCGACTGCGAAGTCGCTGAGCACTGCGTTGAAGTTCTTTGTCTCGCCGATGTAAGTGGCTGGACAATCTGCACAGGGGATCTTATAAACCACGCCCTGCGTTTTTTCTTTCGGAGGGCGATCTTTTGGGCGGGGCATGAGTAACCCGAGCGTGGACATCGTTTTGTGGGCCACGCTGATTCCTTCTTTGGCTAGCACGCGTGCAAGCGCCGCGCTTGTTCCTTTTACGTAGGGTACGCAGATGCGCGAGGTTGAGCGTGGCTGCGTACAGGCTTGTGGTTGCTGGTGTCTGTGATCTCGAGCTTGACGACGGGCAACGCGTTGGATAAAGATGCTCGTGTATCCATTCTTTTTGAGATCAGCACAGACGGTTTTTTCCTCCTTTCTTCTGTCAGCCTCGGACGAGCATATAGTCTTCGCCCTAGACAGCAGTGTCCTAACCACCGATGCTTTGTGGCAGGCTGGATAATTGGAATCAAACTGGAGATAACGTCCAGTATGCGTGGGCTTCCTGTAGACTGAAAACTTCAACTCGTCCTTTTCTCTTCTCACGAGCACTTCAAGAAAAGGCAAGGAATTGTCTTTTTGAAGTTCCGCTGTAAATTGAATAGCCGGTTCAGTGGAGCTGAGGTGTGAGAGAAATCTGTCCACATCAGATCTTTGAAGAATGAAGAAGCAGTCGTCTACGTACCGCACAAATATTTTGGGCGCAGTGGCGAATGACTGCAGGGCCTCTTCCTCAATGGCTTCCATGCACAGGTTAGCCGTGGTAACGGAGACGGATGCGCCCATGGCGGTTCCGCTGGCCTGTTTGAAATACTCTCCCTTGACGCTAAAGTAGGTGTTGCTAGGGCAGAACTCAAGGAGGCGGCACAGTTCCTCCACACTAAGGGCGGTCCTGTTGTTCAGGTCTTTGTCTTTTTCAAGAGCCTTCCTGGCAGCTGTAACTGCCAGGGCAACCGGCACACTTGTGAAAAGTGAGATTACGTCGAAAGAGACTAGGCTTTCCTCAGCGCTCACCTTCAATTTTGAGATGCGCTCCACGAAGTCGCTGGAGTTGCTGATATAAGTCTTTGTTTTTTCCCACGAGAGGAGAGAGGGTGTGGTGAAGATAGTTCGACACGGCTCGAAGTCAAAGACCACCGGATTGATTTCGACAACACCAGCATTAGCGACGCAGAGACTAACAACCGACATAGGCTTTTCATCGAGTCCTGGCACATTCAAACGACTCCAGGCAACATAAATAGGTACCTTGGTGCTTTACCAACAGTGTATGTGAACGGGCTTCGCCATATTCGTGAAAGAAGAAGATCGAGAAATGCGCCACATCCCTGAGAGAAGAAAAAGAAGACCGAAAACGTTGCTCCTCAATGGCCACAGTCGACCCTGATGAAGAACCAAGTCGGTTCGAAACGTAAGGCTCCTACATGTTTAGGAATGGGTTGGTTGCCATATTTTAATAATTGTATTTCCCAACCAGAGAGATTTCTCTCGAATGTTTAGTTTCAAGTATCTACGCGATGACTTCGGAGAGGAGACCGTATAACTCTCAAAAAGGTATGTGAATGCCACTCGAAGTATCTCCACGTTCAAGGCACACCTGGACTTTACAAAAGCCTGCCGGATAACCACCTGGTCCCCCAAAGCCTTCGTCTTAAACAGCTCGTTCTTACGCCAGAGGGACACAAGTTCTTCAAGCAAGCGAAGCACCGTTTGGTCAAAGCCCGCATTCACCAGTGCCAGACCACCATAATGAAAAAAGAACTGGATCTGTATTTCATTAGCAGACAACTAGAACACCGTATGCCAGCTATGCTTCTTCACGTGCACTCTTCTGCTGGAAGCATTGCCTCTACCTCTGCGGAAAAGCAAAGAGTTTCTCAGTGTAAGAAATCCTCGAAGCTGATGGAGAGAGAAAAAACAAAACCCGAAACCGATACCACCAGGTTTGTCATAAACCTCTCGTCCAGGAAACTCTGTTCTTGCGAGACAAAGGTTTTAGCTAAAGGCCATGGATTCAACATGACTACCACGAGACCGCCTCTGCCGAAAATGGTCGCAGCCCTGGAGGACGGCATCGCGCACCTGAATCCTAGCGATCATGAGCGGGTGCGGCAAAAGGTGATCGGTATCTTATCAAACATCCCACAGCATCAACAACACAACCTCCCAAGAGAAGAAGAAAGTGCGCTCCGGGCGCTTGACGATGATAAAAAGATCGTGCTTCTTCCAGCAGATAAGGGTAATTTGACCGTTGTCCTCGACCGGGATGTCTACGATCAGAATATACAACACCTGCTTGACACCTCTGCTTATGAAAAAGTAAAAAAGGATCCGACACCGCGAATCCAAACAACGCTGAAAGATCCTAACTGAAATTTTCAAAAATCATCCAGATTCGAGGAGCCTCCACCTGCACCTTCTTTGTAGGATTGGATCTGCGCCTGGTTTCTACGGCCTTCCCAAGATCCACAAGCCTAGCCTTGCTCTCCTGCCCATTGTGGACTTTTGAACCTCACCACTTCGAGCCGTGTCAAACTACCTTCACCACACCCTCTCTCCTCTCGTGGGAAAAACGACGACTAATATCAGCAACTCCAGCGACTTCGTGGAGCGCATCTCGAAATTGAAGGTGAGCGCTGAGGAAAGCCTAGTCTCTTTCGACGTAATCTCACTTTTCACAAGTGTGCCGGTTCCCCTGGCAGTTACAGCTGCCAGGAAGGCTCTTGAAAAAGACAAAGACCTGCACAACAGGACCGCCCTTAGTGTGGAGGAACTGTGCCGCCTTCTTGAGTTCTGCCTTAGCAACACCTACATTAGCGTCAAGGGAGAGTATTTCAAACAGGCCAGCGGAACCACCATGGGCGCATCCGTCTCCGTTACCACGGCTAACCTGTGCATGGAAGCCATTGAGGAAGAGGCCCTGCAGTCATTCGCCACTGCGCCCAAAATATTTGTGCGGTACGTACACGACTGCTTCTGCATCCTTCAAATATCTGAATTGGACAGACTCCTCTCACACCTCAACTCCATCGAACCGGCTATCCAATTTACAGCGGAACTTGAAAAAGACAATTCCTTGCCTTTTCTTGACGTGCTCGTGGGAAGAGAAAAGGAAGAGTTGAAGTTTTCAGTCTACAGGAAGCCCACGCATACTGGACGTTATCTCCAGTTTGATTCCAATCATCCAGCCTGCCACAAAGCATCGGTGGTTAGGACACTGCTGTTTAGGGCCAAGACTATATCCTCGTCCGAGGCTGACAGAAGAGAGGAGGAAAAAACCTCCTGTGCTGATCTCAAAAAGAACGGGTACACGAGCACCTATATCCAATGCGTTGACAGTCGTCAAGCTCGAGATCACGGACACCAGCAACCACAAGCCTGTACGCAGCCACGCTCAACCTCGCGCATTTGCGTACCCTACGTCAAAGGAACAAGCGAGGAGCTTGCACGCGTGCTAGCCAAAGAAGGAATCAGCGTGGCCCACAAGCCGATGTCCACGCTTGGGTTACTCATGCCCCGCCTAAAAGATCGCCCTCCTAAAGAAAAAACGCAGGGTGTGGTTTATAAGATCCCTTGTGCAGATTGTCCAGCCACTTACATCGGCGAGACAAAGAACTTTAATGAAAGAATACGCCAACACAAAAACGATGTTCGCAAGCTCGACCACGAGCGCAGCGCAGTCGCTGAGCACTGCGAAGTCAAAGACTACCGGATTGATTTCGACAACACCAGCATTATCGACGCAGAGACTAACAACCGACATAGGGTTTTCATCGAGTTCTGGCACATTCAAACGACGCCAGGCAACATAAATAGGTGCATTGGTGCTTTACCAACAGTGTATGTGAACGGGCTTCGCCATATTCGTGAAAGAAGAAGATCGAGAAATGTGCCACATCCCTGAGAGAAGAAAAAGAAGATCGAAAAACGCCGCTCCTCAATGGCCACAGTCGCCTCTGACGAAGAACCAAGTCGGTTCAAAACGTAGGGCTCCTACATGTTTAGGAATTGGTTGGTTGCCATATTTTAATAATATGCCATTTTCTTCCAGTTTCTTTATCAGCGGAAGGACGTAAACAGCTTATCCGGGTACGCTTCGTGATTTCTTTATTCAAGCCATCGGGTCAACCTCAGCACAACATCTCCAGCCACACGAAATTCGCCGCCTGGTTTCAACCGACCTGCGCTTCAACCTTGGTAGAACTCGAATCTGTATATGTATCCTGAAGCTCCTGTTCGAACCTTGACTTTCAAACTTTAGTGCTTAGGCTTACTTGGAATATACTGCTTGATAGGCGGCCGTCCCTTGAAGGGGATCATCATCTCTTCATCTGTTTGATACTCGTCCGGGTCAAAAGCCAGACAAAATGTTCTATTCAGGGTGTCAGCTCTACCGAAAAAAAAACGATATGAAATTTAACACAGTAACATTAAAACTGGATTATCGAACCGGGAATATTACAGTAAAATATGCATACCGTGACCAAATCGTATTGCCAGCCCGTACCGTATTCTGAACTGGGTTACTGCATACTGTATATTGAACCGTGTTGTTGCCGTGTGTTATACCGTGTGCAGCAATAGATTCAGTACAGAGTATGTCTGACTTGATACTTGACACGGAAGTTATCCATGTCAAGTATCGGTCCAGCGTATGCTGAAATTGATATGGACTAGCGTGCATCTGAAATCGAATTAGCCCACACAAATAAAACACAGTAAACCAACTTTTTCCTTTATTGGAAATAGCAACAACACTCATTCTTTCTTCTCCGTCGGGCAGGGTTTCATCAGCGCGTGTTGCTTTCACAGGGGATGTTGGAAGGATGTAACGGCATATACATGAAAGAACTGTGCCCCTGGGCTCTTTCCAACAATGTCACCGGAATGAACTAACCCTTCAATGGTATCCTCTATATATGTATATATATATGTACCGTAAAGTTCCAAAAGAATGCCCGCCCCCGAGAGGTCGCCCATACCGTTTTTCTGGCTACATATCTGTAACATAAACATTCCGAAACATCACCCACATTCCAATATCCGTCAGACAACACGCAATGTCCGACAGGAATCGCATCAACCGCGCAATTTGCCAATTTGCTGTACCGGCACGTTAGACAAGCGAGTTTATAGTGGATTGCCGTGTTTTTGTCCGCGGTCTGCGTGTGCGATCTCCATTCTACGTGAGTTGGTCCTGCGTGTACTATATTTCATCTTTAAATATGATTTTGCTGCGTTCGCGATCTGCGGTATTTGTTCCCGTAACTTACGAGTTTGTAGTGGATTCCTTCCTTTTTGTCCGCGATCTGCGCATGCGATATCGGTTCCTGTGACAGGCAAGTTTGTAGCGGGTTCCCGCGTGTTTATCGCATTGTGAAACGCGAATTTGCGGTGTGTGCGATCTGCGGTATCAGTTTTCGCGCCACGTAGTTTGTAGCCGGTTTTTGATAACGTTTTGCTGTGGGGTCCACAAAGATAACCCACCCCATGTTTTTCACCATTTATCTCATCATTTTGGGAGGGCCTTCTTTCGGAACTTTACGGAATATAAAAATAATGTGATCATGCATATTAAAATTCATGCCTACATCTTAAATAAAAAACAAAACAAAAAACGCTGGGCTCCTGATTGAGGGATTGGTTGGTCGTCGTTTTAATAATTTTTTTTCCCAACCAGACAGACTTCTGTCTCATGTTTACATTCAAATATTAAGTCTCCACCCTGCAGAGGTGCTGTCATTTTTTAATGTTTTAAGTACTACAGGGCACTTACAATTCTTGATCACAACTACCTGTGGTTAATTACAAGAAAAGTAAACGGGATGGGAGCAACACCAGTGACCCAAACTATATAACTTAACTTAAGGGCACAGGGTAATTCCTATGCTCCCCATGCATTTGAGGCCATGTTGAGGAACATTTTTCTAGGTGACTATTAGGAGTATTCCTGTCATGTATATATCATTTTGTTCGATATCTTGTGTTTTATCTACTGAACTAGAATTATTTGAACCAATCTAAAATACGATTTTTCTCATTTTTTTTTGTTCTAGTACTAAAATTTTAGTCTTTTTCATGTATTAAAAAATTTATAACTCAAAAACTGCTAAGTGCATATTTTTAATTCTAGTTCAGTATTTTTAAACACCCATGTAGGTGGTAGGAATAAAAAATCAACACTCTATAATGTCAGGTTAAGGAAAAAATGGTACCTATGTTCTACAAAACACTGTTTTGAGATAATTGAGTTTAAAGTAAAAAAACTGGCGAATAACAAATTTCCATAGACACCAACAGCCTTAGAGTCATTTTTTCGATAGCCGCCAGCTTGGAAGGCATTGCTAAAGTCATGTCTTCGCTTTTCGGCTTATCGCCTTGCTTGCCGGGCTTTTTTTGTGACCTGCCGTGTCGCTTGGTCCATAAAGTATATTCGGGTGACGTCGACTTCCCTCGGCCACTTGATGGTGTTCCACACAGGGTTCCGTCTACAGGACTTCAAAACATTGGCTTGTGCAATGCTACCACCATTGAATGAAAGAACAGCATCCAATGCCGCCATTTTGTCGTTACAAAAACACAAACACTTGAAAGTACACATGGTACACACCTGGAAAACGTGCACAGCGTCTCGGGATTGTCTTGGTTGAAAAAAAGCTATGCAATAGTGGTCAGATAATTTTTTTAAGATTATCTGTTACTGGACAAGCTTTTAGGTCTAGTGTTGAATTTGTTTTGTGGGAAAATTTATTGATAAACAGGGAGCGTATCCCAAAAGGAGGCGTGGTCACCTGCTACTTGCTTTCAGAAGAAGTGATTTTCAGCCCGAAATATAACTTTGTAAGAACACTGTGACAATGGAAAATGTGCGGAAAGAACTAAACTTGTTAAATTGCAAAAAAAACTAAAATCGATTTTTTTTTCAATTTTGCCTTACCCTGTGCCCTTAATGGCTGCGATTGCCCTAACCATGAGTTTTCTTCCTACGGAAATTAACTAGCTACCGTAATATCCCCAAGAGATGCTTCACTCCCGAATGATAACCTGCCCCTATGTTTGGTACGATTTGTTATTTTTTCAAAAACACAGATAGCCCACTTCTAGTAATTGCAGAGCCCTAACCAGTGGTGACCTTGGCAGAAATTGTGTTACTTAACCACGGCAGGAGATAGGCGAACGTTGCTGACTGAGGACAGTAGTCTGGTTTATCAACCCTCCCTGTGATTACATGTTTGGCAGGTCACAAAATCTAAAACAAGTATATTAAAAAAAATTATCGCAGTCAGAAAGTGAGTCTACGCCTTATTTTTACCCAGTTTACTTTCAATTTTAGGTCAGCTATCTCTCAGGATATTACGGACTGTCTTTTCAAAGAATAAAAAAAAAAAATTCTCTCCGAAAAATTCCTGTTCTAAACAAATATAAGCCTTCAAAGCTTAATTTTTATTAGGAGACCCCAAGGGCACAGGAGGTGTCAGGGACACCAGGGGGCACTTTTCGGCCTTCGAAGGTCGATTCTTTTCGCTTAAGGTGTTCGAAAGATGACAGAGGGCTTTGTCGATCCTGTTGTCATCAGCAGGATTGTAAAGTACCTAAGTACAAGTAACTGGAAGTCAGTATCTAGGTATGTTTCTTGTACCTAAGGTACAAACCTAGGTACTTTAATTTATTGATATCTGTATCTGTATCTTAGGTACATTTTCCAGTAACTTGTTACTGAGTGAAGTTACTTTTTACAGGTACTTTTCTATTCGCTTCGTAAAAATGGTAGAAAGTATAAATCTCAAAGTTTTAACACACTACCATGTGCTGTGATTAACGGAGAGTTGGGTACGACATGGGAGGCATTCACTTGATCGAACGACGTTTTAGCGAACGAAGCCCCGCCCATAATGTTTCATCGAACGACACTTTAGCGAATGGCTGTGTTCGTTTGAGTGAATTGTGGATTAGCGATGCCGTTCTAGCGACACCAATTATCGAATCGCATCGTAACTCCGTTTGGGGAATGTAGCGACCTGCTTCATTCATCTCAAACCGAAACCGAAAAAGATAACGTGTCTTAGAATGCTCATGTCACTGCGGTTTTCCTTATTTCTCACATTGACACCAATAAAGCATATCTATCGAACTCGTTTTTGTGTGCATCCTCAGTATAAGTAGTATCACTGAACGCAATATTTGTGGGTACTGTCAAGCAGTGTTGCGGAATGGGCACCCCCATTCCACTCCAATTCCATTCCGGGAATTAGCGATTTCGATAATTCCATTCCTTTCAACTCCCAGGAATGGGGACACTGGGCCCATTCCCACTCCTGGAATGGCTGAATCGTTCCATTTCATTCCTCTAATTCCTAAACGTAAAAAAGGCACTTCACAGCGACATCTGTTCCAGGGTTGGGCAGAAACACTAAAAAATGTATTTGGAAATACAAATACTGGGATACATAAAAATAGTAGCTAAAATACTGACACTTAAATGTATCTGTAAGAATGTATCGCGATGCGTATCGAAATACATTTTAAAAAGAGGCAAAAGGTTTTTGGAAATACAAATACAGGAATGCACATTAGGGAGGGCAGAAATACAAATACTGATAATGCAATACATTTTTCAAATTTCTTTGAGACGCCAACTGAGATGAAGCTTGAAGTGTGAAGTGGAAGCTTTGTTTATCCCAAACTAACTATCCCGCAGGCATGGCACTTCGCCTTGAAGGTAGTGGTTCCGGACGGAAAGGAGCTTTCAATGGGTTCAAAAAAAACGTTCCATCAAGGATTGACCGCGGTCCCTTCCCTGGCATCCTGTCTGTATGACGAGTGATGCGAAAAGCCCTCGACTTCTAAATACATTCCATCATCGCCATCACCACTCTCCTGCCCAAAAAGGGCGCCCCTGTCAACACTGATCACATAACGTCAAGGTGGAATGAACGAGTATTCTTGTATATATAGGTGTTGCCTTGACCATGAAACTTTACCCACGATGCTGTATGGAAGGACAATACGTACTTTCGTTTTAGGTGACCTCGTTGAAGATCGTGCAGGCAGTTGCATTTGGAATTTTGTAGAATAGTGGACCACCTGAAGCATCCTGGAGCACATGTCTTATCTTCTGTTACGGTTGAAAAATCGATACGGTGGCATCACTGTTGTGACGGTCCTTCCTGCCAACCCTCCGCCTCCAACGCATGAATGGCAGTTCTCGAGTTTCGCCTAGCATCATCCAAACGGAGACCACGTGGATTGCGACCTGAGATGGCTGGCACAGGTGCGAGCTCTCCGAGAAACAGCGCGCTCGAGACGAGTCGCAGGTGTACGAAGTCTGGGTCGGCACAGCCTGGCCAAGTCTGGCCTCCTTCCTGGTTATCGAATCACCAGAGCAGCGGGTCACGTTCACGTCGACTGATGACGTACCCTTGAGCAGTGCAATATTACAGACGCAGACGTATTCGGATATGTGTTGATCTTCACTGCGTCATTCATCCTACTATTTCAAGTCAACCACCGCCAGGTTAGTGTTACAACTTGCAATGGACTGTGACTCAGCTACTCGGCCACAGTCGAAGCAACACTTCTTTTGATTTCCTGTTTCTTGAGGCTCTAACTAACTAGCAGCGGGCATTGGATGCCAGTAAACAATTACTCATGAAATCCCTACCTCGGGACCTGCGGTAGAAGATGCTCCAACTCAACTCCTGGCACGCTACCTGTTTCGAGTTTCGACTACGCAACATTTCTCAGAAGAGAAAAATAATTCGGAAATTCGCAAGGAACCTTGCTCAGCATAGTAACAATGCACCAACATCACCTTAACCCTAATTCCCTCAGAAATGAAAAGAAAAAGAAGGGGAAAAAGGCGTTCGGACTTGTATTTTGTTTTTCGGAAAAGGGGGGGGGGGTATTTCTCAAGAAATGTAATGAAATACATTTCATCCTGACTGTATCGCGATAAAAAGAAACATTCCACATGTATTTGATACAGAAATAGAGATACTGGTGACAAAAAGTATTGCGATACAGAAATACAGATACGAAATGTATTGCAATAGAGAAATACAGATACGAAATGTATTGCTGATATACGATACTGCCTAACCCTGTTGTGTTGCCGGCATAAGCTGCTGAAAGCTGACATTATCAAACGCATAGACGATTGCAGAAAAAAATGCTAAATGCTTCAAAAAAAGCACTGATTTTACCAAGCTCACGGGGATTGCCTGGGGCGACTCGTAGCGTCCACAGCGGTCCATCGCAAGGTGAAACGAAGTATGGAGAAACTAAAGTCAAAGAAAATGAGCGGGAATCCGCTATTGTCCCTATTGTCCCTACAGTCGCTATTGTCCCCCTACAAAATTATAGAAGATTAACCCGTCACTCAAAATTTGTACAAAAGCAGCCGCTTCGGTGGCTGGAACGACTAGGCTATCCTCTCGACGTCAGCCTCGCCGTAGCTTTGCTCGTCCCGAGACGACCTACGTCACGATTGCGTTGGATGTAACGTGGTCTCCGCTGGGCCACCTCCGAGCGCTTGCCAGAGTGGGCCGTTTATAACAAAAAATACAGCCATCAGGCTTAAAATACAAACGGGCGATTGTCATTTACGGATATTGTGGATCATATTCAACCTATTTTAAAACACGACGGGAATATTTCACATTTCGTTGAAGTATCCCTTTAATGCCGAAGCAAACCCAGATTTCGCACTTCAAATGAGTGCGCGCAAATGAATGCGGAAGGCAGCAGGGTTGGCCACCCGCTAAACAACGCTCCTCGAACTATAAGAAAACAGTAACTGATCATCTTTCGGCGGCGTGCGAGTCAGCGAGTTATCTGAGCCCTGCAAGTTATGAGTCGCCCCCCGCTACCAGGTCTATCTTTGCGCGCGCGTGCTTTCTCCCTTCGCAAATAAAAAAAAAGCAAGACAAGAAGGACGATGAAGAGACGTGCATGGCGGCTTCTTTCTTTGCCGCACCCTTCGTTTCTTTTGTTTGGTGCTTGGTTTCTTGTTTCGCTCTCATGTAGCACCAGTGAAGCCCGTCGCCAGCGCATCTGTGAAAGGCGCCACCGCAACCACTCCCCCCTCTGCTCTTTGCTTTGACGCTTGTTTTTTGTATTCCTTTTATTTCTGAACAAATTACTCGCTGACTGGCTCGGTATAGCTAAACGTAACCACCCCTAAAAAAATAAAATAAAATAAATATATATGTATTAATAAATAAATAATAAAAAATAAACAACCGGGCCCATTCCATTCTTATTCCATTCCGGGCAAAAGGCATCTAATTCCATTCCCATTCCATTCTCCTCAACGTTGCCGGCATTCCATTCCCTTTCCATTCCGGGGTCGCGAAAATGCGGAATGATTCCGGAATCATTCCAACTCCGGAGTGGAAACTCCGCAACACTGCTGTCTAGAGCGCATGCTCAAAACGAGCCCACATTGATAGACTGCTAAGACCGGCAAACTTGAGGGTGCGGAATGCAGGTTACAAAAGAACTGTGGAAGCTCGCCGTCAGCACGCGCTCAGCATTCGCGCACACAGCTATGGCCGCCAGTGAATACTTGCTATAAAAAGCTTTACTTCCAATATATTCTGACGAATTTGGGGAAAATAAATGAAGAAAGTATCTTTAAAGTAACTGTACCTGTGCCTAGGTACATTTTTAAGCTAGTACCTAGGTACATACCTAAGTAACTTTTCATGAGTAACTGTAACTCTATCTTAGGTACACTTTTCAAGTAATTTTTACAACCCTGGTCATCAGGCACGGTGGTCTTGCGCCTCTTCACATAGTGAGATAAGCCAACTGCGAAAATAGAAGAGACAATCTCATCAAACACAGGAAATTCTAAATCTATTTCAAATTACATTTTTGAACAACTGTCGCAAAAGGACAGAACGATTTCTCCACTGAATAAAATAAGGGAAACAAAAAACAAAAATAATGGCTAAAGATAGCAGGGTATCTATGCAGGCTTGTCAAAATTATAGAGAGCTTCATATTAGCATAGTGATTATTTTCTAGATACAGGATTATAGATTCTAAGTGGGATGAAATAACTGCATTATATTGAATGAATTAGGGGCAGGCCCTCATTTCCAGATAAGCCCCGATATTTCCCAATTTTCGACACCCGAATGGGTTTTATGGAACTCAGGTTAATCCCAACTTTCTTCTGAAAGCCCGCCTAGCTGGGATTTGGGATCTACTTCAGAAGTACCTTATGGTCCCCAGAAAAAAAAGAAGAAACAAGGAACCTAATTAAGTTCATATTTGATTATTGTTTGAGCATCTGCTTTTCTTCCATCAAGATTTGAGAGCGATAAAGTAAACAAATAGAGTTTGAAAACTGGAAACAACGAGATCAGCATCTAGATGACATGCCCCCCGTGGAGTGGCACAACTGTCCCACCATTGGAGGGGCTCTATTATGTATGAGAAAATCCTTATTTTTGCTTGAATTTGTCAATTTATTTTGCTCATAACTTCCGAAACAATGTAAATGTTGCGGGGAAAAAATGGTTTCTTCTTGATACCATTTTGTCCGAGGTAAGCGTCGTCGCAAGTTCCAGATCAATAAAAATCGTTAGAGGGGCCCTGTAAAGGAAAGTTATACTGAACCGAAATGTTTATTTTCCAAAAAGGCCGTAGGGCCGTTCACTTGGAAGCTGCAAACCCCAAGATATCACTCTTACATCAATATCCCGAACGAATGGTTGGATTTTTGGAAAAGAAAGATGCAATAGATCGAGGCTGGCAGGCTGTCTGTCGCCACGTCACAGAGCTCCTCTGAAGCTTGCCTGTGGACGGAGGACAAGGCCGAGGGGCCCGGTAACGTGATGTCAGCTTCGCTCAATTGTGTTTTTCTTTTGCCAAAAATAGAGCCATCCGTTCGACATATCGATCTATATTAATATAAAAGTGGTGCCTTAGGGTTTGTGGCTTCTAATTGAGCGCTTTCATTGTCTTTTTAGCTGAAATTCAGATTTAAGATCTTTATTCCTTTCAGTACACTACATAATGTGCTCTTTCATTATTGGGCACACAGTGCTACCCTCTTTCCCTGAATCACTCTTTTGGCGGCTCCAAGAACGTAAAGATGTCAGCAAATAGACAGGGGGGGTGCTGAGATACATGAAAAGGGGGTAAATCCACAGAGCTGAATGAGTTCCAAATTAGCTGAGGTTATCAGATTTAAAAAAGGGTAATTTTCTTTGGCAGCCCTGCTGCATAGACTGAGGTATACACTGTAAACGACTTAATTTTCGCAAGGACCTAATTTTCGCGAGGACCTAAATTTCGCGAATCATCTACAATTCGTGACAAATAGGTCCCGCGAACAATTCCCGTAAAATGTAAACACATTAGAACCTATATGGAGATCCCATCGCGTCGCGAAAATTAGAACCTGCGAATTATTCCAAAACTTCAGCTTTGACCTAAATCACAAAATATTAAGCCCGCGAAAAAAAAGTCGTTTACAGTATACCCTCAGAGATGATGTCTGAAAATAATTTTTGAATATTTTAGTAGCATCTTAATCACTGAAACAAAACTTCTTAAATGAAGAGAATAGAGACAGGAGAGTGTTTCTTTTTTAATGCGAAAGCATTAACAGTTCCATTGAGTGGAGCGGGCGTTGCTCGCAACCGCGAAAAACGCCAAAGAAGTTCCTCTTGCAGAAGGGCTCTTAAAATGGCTGCGACGCGGACAGTGCACCTGATAATTCTAAAGAACACCAACTCACAGAGCGGTGCTGCCACGCGCTGCGCAGCAGCGCACACCTACTGCTCTCCAGAACCCGGCCGGCTGGTGTCTGCAGAGAGCCAGCCGAGCAGCCTCTTCGGATGGGCTGGAACAAAAAGCCATAACAATGGCACGTGATCCCCCATTGCTAGTGGGAGCTAGGACGAATCTCCAAGCAGGTTATGCTATCCTATTTACATGAAAAAGAAAGCTACAATGTCACCATTGCAACATTGTTATTCACTAAAATTCTTCACCTTTCCTTGCAGTCATCTTTTGTCTCTTCATAATTTGAAAACAATGAGCCTACTCAAATAGTAAAGCAATCCATTCCCCCAATAACGCTAAAAACAAGACAAATGCAGACTATTTTTTGTGTCACCTTAGCCTGGACCATTGTTGGCCGTGCCTGCTAAAAAGCGAGAGGTAAATGCTTTGGATCACGAGTCGGCGACTCTTCAAGTGCTCATGCAGCGGCTGCTCCAGACAAGGCTACCCGCTCGCGCTTACACAGCCTTTGCAGTTAGTTTATACTGAGGCAAGACAAGGTATAGTGCCATTAACACATCGAAGATAGCGAAACCCTCAACATTTCAGCTCTGAGTCCATAAAACCTATATAATGATCGATTCCGAACCTGCCAATTGCTGCATAGTTTGGAGCCGGGAAGGTACATCCAGCAAGGCACATACCTTTGATTGCATGCACATTGGCTGGAGCGATGGGCTTTCTTTTCACTGCGCCGTACAACAGGTTGCACCTGGAGGGCTGGCCCGTCGAGCTCCTATTGACCAGGTCCTGATCCTTCTAGAGGCACCGGGCCAACAGGATGCAGCAGCGAGAGTCCGACTTCGCTTTATCCATGGCCCAGTTGAACTTTTCTTTGGGTAGAGAAACCCCAGCTACGAGGTAACGCTGCAAGTGCAAACATAATCTTACATAAGCAGGTTCTCAAGCAAGTTTAAGAACGGGTATTGTTCCTGGATATATCCCCAACTGGTGTGATTACCATCCTCTTCCTCCCATGCATTAAGACGGGGTCAAGAGTGTGGTTCAGATGACACTTGCGCCTGGCGCACGCCCGCCCCAATCCTGCGCGTCGTTGCGTACGGGATCACTTGACATCTCTTACAACGTGATAGCCATCTTCTGGATGGATGGATGGTAATGGCTATACCCTTTGCAACGGGAGGTAGCTTGCGCCACCTAGCCTAATATTTCGTCATCCCTTCTTTTTTTTCCCTTTTTAATTTTAATTTGTATCAATTTTGTTATAAAAGACTCCCCTCTCTTTTCCAGTGAATTTATTGCTTATGTTTTGTCTTTATTTTCTTTGTCCTTTATCCTTCCCTAGATCTCTTCCACCAATCTTCCAGTCTCCTCTTAGTTACCGCAATTCTTTCCATATCCATTCGTCCATCTATGTCCGGAAAACCCAGTGCCCCCTCCAAATCCGTAGTCATTGCCCCCAAGAGGGTGGGACGAAGCCCCGTGCACCTTAAAATTACATGTTCTATAGTTTCCCTTTCGCGGTTGCATACGTCGCACAAAGTGTCTACTTCCTGGAATTTAGCCCTGTACGTTTTCGTTCTTATCACCCCCGTTCTAGCTTCAAACAGCAAAGAGCTCCCCACTCAATTATCATACAGCTGTTCCTTCTTTATTTCTTGTTTTTGCGCCCTGTATATTGTTAAAGCTGATTTCCCTGCATTCTCTATTCCCACAATTTCCTTTCTGTTTCCTTTACTTCCTTTTCTACTGATATGCTCTGATCAGCTCCATCTCGTTGAATGTATTTAAATCTCAGCTTGCGGGTTCGGTTTGTCCACTTAGTGTTTAGACTTTTCATATATACATACTTGTACACTTTTACTGCCCACCGTGTATCCTCAATTTCAGCTAGTCTTTGTTCCAATTTTACTTTACTGATCGCTTCTATACTCTCGAAAGATGCCCAAACCATATCCCCCTGTACTCCCTCATTTGGTGTATTCCCATGGGCCCCCAATGCCAACCTACCCACACTCCTTTGCTGTATCTCTAAACCTGCCTTGATTTCTGACCTCATACACAATACCGCATTCCCAAATGACAGCCCTGACACCATGACTCCCTTCCACACACCCCTAACGACTTCATACATATTATAGTTCCATAGTGCCCTGTGTTTCATGATAACCGAATCTCATTTCCCCTTCTTTATTACAATATCTTCATGGTCTTTGAGATACCGTCTTCCTTCACTTAACCATACTCCCAGATATTTTTATTTTTCTAAGTGTTCTATCAATGTGTCCTGTATCTCCAAGGGTTCCCCCTTCTCGTCGTTGAAAACTATTACACCAGGCTTGCTCTACTAAATTTGAGTCCTAAATTGTCCCCTTCCCTGCTGCAAATCCTAATCAGTTTCTATATTGTCTCACGACTTTCTGATATGAGTACAATGTCGTCTGCATACATTAACCCTTGCAATACTTGATTTACTTTATGTCCTTCCTCCATGTAAGTCAGGTCAAAACCTAGGTTGCACTGTTCTAACCTTTTTTCCATCTCGCTGAGGTATATCATAAAGAGCAGGGGAGACAATTGGCAACCCTGTCTAAGACCTCTTTTTATTGCTGCTGGTCTTGTAGTTTCAGCTTCCCATGTTATAACCACCCTATTCTCCGTATAAACCCGTTCTAGAAACTTAACCATGGTTCCCTCTAGTCAATACCCCTTCAGTTAGCTCCAGAGTTTTTCCTGATTCACATTGTCATATGCCCCTTTGATGTCTAAAAATGCAACCCATAATGGTTTTTGACTTGCCATTGCAATCTCTATGCACTGAGTGATGACGAATAAATTATAATCTAGTCGTCTATCTTTCCTGAAACCGTTTTGAAGCTCCCCTAGAATCTGCTTTCTCTCTGCCCCTTCTTCCATTCTTCTTTTTACAATTTGCATAGCTAGTCTGTATATTACTGAAGTTACTGTGATTGGCCGGTATGATTTGATACTGTCTTTGTCTCCCTAGCCCTTATATAATAATCTCATCCTGCTCAATTTCCAGTCACTGGGCACCACCCCTCCCATAAGTATCTCGTCAATCACCTGCCTTAAATTCAATTTGCTTGTTTTGCCGAGAACTTTTATCAGTCTCATTGGTATGCCGTCTGGACCTGTCGCAGTTCCAGCAGGAACTCTTCCTTCTGCTTTTTCCCACTCCCCAGTGGTCATTTCCTCTTCTTCACTATGACCCTCCTCTTGTGTTGCGTAGTCTTTACCCTCCCCTACGGCCTGATCTCATTCTAACTCCGGAAATGCTGCTTCGATTGTTGGCCTAATGTATTCTCTTGCGTCTTCCCCCTCTACCTTTGTCCCTTCCTGTGTGGTTAGTGTCTGCTGGTACCCCTCAGTCTTTTTTCCCTGTGCACTGATGTGTTCCCAGAACCTTTTAGCTGTATTCCTATCCTTCTGGTTTATCTCTATCATCCACTGTACCCCTGCCCTCCCAATTTTGGCCTGTATTATTGCTGATGCCTCTCGCTTTCTTTCCTGAAATTCCTCCCATTTTGATGCTACTTCGGCTATTGTGTCCCCCTTTTTCTTTGCCCATCTGCGTTCTCTAGATGCCGCTTGGCGTCTCGATATTGCTGCCTTAACCTCTTTGTCCCACCAGCTTTTGAGCTTGCGTTTTAGTTTTCTTCCTCTTTGTTTGATTCTATATTTCACTAACTCTCTTTTGAAAACACTAATTAAGTCTTCATATGTCCATTCTCTTTCCGGTTGCTTGGAGACTATGTTCTCGATTCGCTTAGATACCTCCTGTAGTTTTTCATCATTTAAGTTATTCTACCTTCTTGTTTTTGATTTTGCGTTTCTGGTTTTACTGTGCCAAATCTGATCTTGATTCTCTTATGGTCGCTCCCCAGACTTTTTGTGCCTTCCTCATCTATTTCCATACCTCCTAATTTGTTGTATATCTTACGCGACATTAAAGAGTAGTCAAGAGTCGAGTGCGAGTTCTTTCTTTCCCATGTTATTCTTCCATCACATTTTACCTGAGCATTTACCAATACCAGATCAAGAGCTTCGCAGAACTCCTCTAACATTCTCCCTGTTGTATCTGTATGTCCATCAAAGTCTTCCAAATGTGCATTCATGTCCCCCAAGATAATTATTTCCTTGTTAGTGCCGATTTCCCTAACGTCTCCTGATATACATTTCAAGTGTTCTGCATTTTCCTCCACTGCATCACTCCCTGTTTTTAGATACACAAAACCCAGGATTGTGTCTAAACCCCCAATAATGCCTTTGACCCACATGTGTTCCCTGCAACCCTCTCGTTCCCTTTTCCATTCTTGACCCTTAACTAACACCCCTAAACCCCCTCCCTTGCGTTCCCCATTGACTCGGTTGCATGCGATCCAATGATATCCCGGTATATATGGTGGTTCTTCTATATCTCTCAGATGTGTTTCTGCTAATCCATACACTGCAAAGTTTTCGCTCTCCAATTGCTCCTCAATCTCCTCCCACTTTATTCTGTTCCTGCCCCCCTGCATGTTTATGAACCCTATGGTAAACTGTTTATTTTTCCTAGTCCTGCGAGGCTTCCTCTCACCCTCCGAAACCTTCCCCTCTGTATCTACATAGTCAGGGTCGCAAGGTGGCCGCTCCATGTCTCCGAGTTGTGTTTCCACAAACCCATAAACCACTAAATCCTCCTTTCTTTGTTGCTCCTCTACCTCTTCCCATTTTAACCTATTTCTACCACCCTGCATGTTAATATATCCAATGTCCGATTGTGCTGTTTGCTTATACCTGTTCTTACGTTTTCCTCTCTTTTTAACCCTGGGTGCCTCTCCTGACTTTGTTGGGTTTTCAGTTACTTCAGTGCCCCCAGGGCCCTCGGTCCTCCCAAAAAAGCAGTCACCTTGCGGCCCAACCTATCTCCCACCCTGTAACCCGTGGCCTCACTGTAGTGAATGCCATCTGCAAAAGGGCAGGAGCAAGCCTCGTACACTTCCCTGTTTACTTCCATTACGTCGTACCGAAGCTGTGGACTCATACGTTAATTACCCCGTTGGCTTCGACAACCCTCCTCTCCGTTACCCCGGACTGCCCCCGAACATCTGGAATGATGCACACAACCACGTGCACATTCTCAGACACGTCCCTCAGCTTACGCATCCCCACGTTTAGCTGCTTTTCGAGGTTCTGGCTCCTACCCTGGAGCACGTCATTAAGCCCCGCATAAACTATTACTAGGTTCCTTCCCTCCCGGTTATCCCACACCCCCTCACGTGCTGCGGTCATAGCATCCACCATACACTTTCCTGACTGGACCTCTATGGTTACCCTCTGGTCTCCCTTCACCCTGTTCAGTAAACCCCTCTTAACCCGTGCTGCGTTAGAGCTCCCCACTACCAGTACGCTAGATCCCCCTGGTACCTGCGGGTCCTTGTCCTGCGACTTATCTCCTGTCACCTGACTTCCCGACGCCTGCTGCTCGACGGCGCTATTGAGCTGAGGGTCCCTCAGCTCTCCAGCGTCGTCGAGCCCGTCAGTCAACAGGCTGGGCTCCATACCACCAGTGACCCCAGCCTGCGGACTGGTGGTTCATCCCGATAGAAATGACACTTCCTCCCTTCTTCCCTCGCTACTCTCACTCGCTCGAATTACCCCTTCCAGACGCTCTACCCTACTGTGACACTCCCTCTTACACTCCTCTAAACCCGCCTCCCATACTTCCCCCAGCTCTTCCACCTGCTTCTCGAGGCCGACCCGCTGCTCCCTCTCATGATTAAGCTGCCTAGTCAGCTTCTCAACCTGGGCCTCGAGACCTACCCGCTTCTCTCCTTCTGCCTTAAGCTCGGCCTCAATCTCCCGAACTCTACCCTCCCATTCCCCAGTTACCTGCCCAAGCTTCACACAAAGCCGACACTCGAAACTCCTCCCCGCCGCCTCCTCCAAACTCCCGAAACCCGTCTCCTCTAAGTAACACCACCGCCCACACCCCTCGCACTGCACCAACTCGTCCCCACCCTTGTCCTGCCGACCTATATCTAGACCGGGAACAAAGCCTAACTTCCCGCCAAAAATTCAAATAGAGCCTACTTTGCGAAACTAACTTTTAAGTAGCCTCAACTAAACTCAACTGCTGCTGTTCAAAACTAACACTGCTACCGCATAGTAACTTCCAATCAACTCTCAAAAAGAGAGAAAAAAAAGAAGGAAAACTGGCACTTAACTTCGGATGTTCGAGGAGAACCAGGAAACACGTCCGTTGGTTCCGAGTTCCGACCAAGTTTAACCTATTTCTACCACCCTGCATGTTAATATATCCAATGTCCAATTGTGCTGTTTGCTTGTACCTGTTCTTACGTTTTCCCCTCTTTTTAACCCTGGGTGCCTCTCCTGACTTTGTTGGGTTTTCAGTTACTTCAGTGCCCCTAGGGCCCTCGGTCCTCCCAAAAAAAGCAGTCACCTTGCGGCCCAACCTATCTCCCACCCTGTAACCCGTGGCCTCACTGTAGTGAATGCCATCTGCAAATGGGCAGGAGCCAGCCTCGTACAGTTCCCTGTTTACTTCCATTACGTCGTACCGAAGCTGTCGACTCATACCCTTAATTACCCTATTGGCTTCTTGGCAGCCCGAGACCAATGTTGCCAGAGGGAGCCTAAGTTTTGGTTTCGATTTGCGCTCATGTTAAAATTCGATTAAAATATATATCCCATTTTTTGCAAAGCAAATGACATAGCTCTTTTTACTAGGGCTTTGTGATGCGAAATTGAGCTAATGCAAAATTTAGTATGGAATCGAGCGGAGTTTTCCTTGGGATATATATTTTTAAATCTAATTATAACACAAGCAGAATGCGGAACTGAAACTTCGGCGCCCTTGATGCGTTTGTGCTAGTTTCGTAAGTGGAAGCAAAGCGCCTGAGTAGGAGGCCCATGCAGCACTTGGAAGCAAATGACAGTGTAGCCCTGAAATAAGTGGCACTTGGAAGTGAGTGGCAGCACAGCACTCACTCGTGGCACATGTCTATCGCTTTCAGACAATTAAGGCTGGACCGCATGTAAGCGATTTAGCGAGCAGCAAGACAAGCATCGGCTGTAGCGACGAGTGACGGAGTTTCCTCACTGTCGCTTGTAACGCTGCTCGGTTTTTGAATTACTAGAAAATGTCGCTCATCGCATTGATCGCTTGCTCCTGTCTCTTTCATGCAGTGTGCCCCGTCGTGCGGCTGAGCGATAGCGAAAAGGTTCGCCATCGCTTGTCTCGTCGCTCGCTTCATGGTTGTCGGTGGTTGCAAAAATGTGAAGCGTGAATATTATGTAGGGCTTTGTCCATGCCGGCTCTCAGACTGCTGGCAGAACTTTGGGTTTCAGTGAAATACGACCACATGATTTCTCACTTTCCATATGTACTGAGGAGGAAAGCTGAGGAGGAAGTATTTGAAAAATCAGTTCATGGTCTCTTCAAGAAAGTTCTTCGAATCGCCTCGTTTTCTGTTGCTTTTTGGCTGTCTACAGTGCCTTTCGACGGCACTCCACTCGCGCCTACGAGTGCCGTCCGAAAGAAATTTGAACAGCACGTCCATCCCTGGGGAGCTCGTTAACTAACTCTCCGCCTGCATTCACGCCGCCTCGCGGCGGGAATATGCGGCTGCTAATTACAAAACTATTAACCCACTTGGCCCCGTTTCACATGCCGCTTCGCAGCGCCCAGCCCCTCTGTCCCATACCAAGCCCCGCTGTCCCCATGTACCTCCGGGACGGGAGTCCCATACCATTTTGTTACGCAAAGTTTCGTCGAAAATATCCTTTTTTTCAGTTTTTATGTTAAAAAGAAATGCCGTAAATATAGCCAAATGCCACGACAAAACAAATTGTTCTAGAAAAATAATTAAAAGCGTAAGCCCACACTGTGCATCAAACCCGGGTTCCCTGCGTGTGAGGCGAGCTACGCTACAATTTACACTAAGCGACGCTACAACTTCGAAAAACTCGTCTTGACAATTCACAATCACCGCACACACGACATTCAGATGGCACTTGAAACGTGAGTCAAGTGCCATTTCACGGCACGTGAACGTTCTGCAAGAGTGCCATCGGACAGGACTCAACACAACAATGTATATATATATTTTTTTTTCTTAACTACTGAATGCGCATTTTTTTCCAACCTTTGCAATAAACTACAGCCAGAGGGCTAGCAAATAAGTGCAACATATACAGCATTTTGTATAAAACGTCCTTGCCCTAGTTAAAAAAATAACTCTTTATACTCTTCGCGAGCAACATCATCAATACAGAAAATCGAACTTGAATTCGAACACCCGCCGTGAAAGCAAACGGGGTGCAAATACGAGCGCTAGCACTTAACGGGTACCTTTAGCAGTCATGGGTTCCCCAACACACACCGCCTAGATAGGTGGTACCAAGCCGCCACCCGTTTTGTAGAACACGTCTTTTCCACTGATCCACGAGATAAAGCTCCCCGATACACTTACCAAGTCCCTCCCCCCTACCCTTCCCACCGGCTTCGGTGGGACCTTTGCCTTTGTGTGCGTTCCCGCAATCTGACTGCTCGCTCAGTGACAGGTCGGTTCCGGGACTTCCTTGGGAAAAGTTCGGAGGTCATCCAATGTGCAAAGCACGTGTGCGACAAGGAGCCGCACACGTTCGACTTCACGTTTCCTGCACACAGACACAAGAACATGTCACAAAGGCTCAGAAAAGAAAGCACAGAAAAAGTAAAACGAATGGGCGAGTACTCACCAAGTAAGACTCAAACCCACAGCTGGTTACATGGGCACGCCACGCCAAAACCTGGGACACTTTTCATTTTCCCAAGAACGTTCTTCGATGTCTTTTTGAAAGCCTAAAGGCCCGAAACCGCCCAAGCTTGCAGCGTGCTTTGTTCTTGATTACGGTGGCGATGACGACGCGGCGACGTTCGCTGGTTCGGCTGGTTCTGACTAAAGTGGTTACAACGAAAATCATTTGACGCAACGTGAACGTTACCGTTTTAGTCGACGTACATTAGAACTTTTAAACGTAAAAGCATTGTTTTAACATTTATCTAATTCTTTGTAATGAAGTACGTTGGTTGTGTATTAAATTGAAGCTTTGCCTCTCTCAGCTTCGTTGTGTACTAAACTGAAGCTTGGCCTGTCTCAGCTTCGTTGTGTACTAATCTGAAGCTTGGCCTGTCTCAGCTTCGTTGTGTACTAAACTGAAGCTTGGCATGTCACAGCTTCGTTGTGTACTAAACTGAAGCTTGGCCTGGCTCAGCTTCTTTTTAATTTAGCACGGCGGCGATAAGCGTTCTCTGTGCCGTGCTCGACCTATTTTTCTGTGCACTCGTTGTCCTGTTATCCACCTCCTGCGATCCGCATTAGCCGCAAGCATGCTGTCTAAGTATTGCGTACCCGCCGGAAAGAATATTCAGTCTTCTCGGAAGCAAGGCTGCAACTAGGGCGGCTCCGGTCGTGGCTTGGACGTCGTCGGCTCCCACGAACCGCGTCCGCGAGCCTCACGTCGTTTGGTTGGTTCCGTTATGTTTCCGGCGATGAATCCCCCAGCCTTGGCCTCATCCCTACAGGGCCTAGCTGGTGAAAAACAATCTACTACAACGCGGCGTCTTCGGAATGTGATTACTACGATCAGTGTCTCTTAAAAACTCAGTAGCCCCCCGTCAATTGTGAGCTCTGTGTGTATGTGTGTAGGCGTTGTAAAAAGAGCTCTTCGATGTGAACGCTCTTACCTTTACAGTGTGCAAAATCTTCCAATGGTCATTCAACAGGCGGTGCTGCGAGACAGGAGCCTTCGGCGTTGCTTCAACTCGCAGTGTGGTTCTCAAAATGGGCACTTATACTCGGTTTCATCCATAGCGTGCAAAGCTGTCAAAGGTACAGCTGCAACAGAAAAAGAGTAGCACAAGTGACCGACGACCGAAGCGGCAAAATCACGACAGGCGGCGCTATTGTTCCCGAGCTCGCCGATAGCAAGAGTGCCTAGCCAGTCACGTTCCATGTTTCAACGGGGGTGGCCGGCAGAAAACAGCCCATCCTAAAGCCCTCATTTTAACAGCTATCTTATCCCTCACTTTTTGCCGGCCACTTCCGCGTTGAGACATTTAACGTGACTGGCACTTTCGCTATCGGCATGCTTGGGAACAAGAGCGCCGCGTGTCTCAATTTCGCCATTCCGGTCATCGGTCACTTGTGCTACTCTTTTTCCGTTGCAGCTGTACTGAAGTGGTGCGCATGAAAATACAGAAAAAATGTGTTACTGTGCGCGTTTCGTGGAGAGTGGTTCAAGGCGCTGCTCTGGCGATACCGACGTCTCGGTGGCAGTGGTTCGAACCCATTAAACGTGCAAATTTTTTTTAGACATACCTTTTGTGCAAGATTGTGCACATTGCCAAACTGCATATTTTAATACCTTATTTCTTCTTGATTTTTATTTATAAGCCGCCGAGAGGCCACATTTCTACCATCTGCTCTGCCGCTTTGCAACTGTTAGTTGCCTTAAGCACCGAGTTATATTTTTCTTCGGTGCAGTGTAGAACGAGAAATCGCACTGATAGCAGCCTTATCCCAAAATTTATAATAAGACGTTAATCGACAATAGTTGTGGCCTGTTCAGTTTATTTTGAAATAGCTGTCAAGGGTAGGAATCTCGCTCTCGGTGTGCTTGCGATGCACCTCCAGGTTAAAGGCGTTGTGTGTGAATTCTTCATGCTTGACAGTCCCCGTGCTCAAAACTTCTACGTTGCGAGCTCTTCTCTTCGGGGACGCCACCTTGCCAGATAGACACTGCGCCTTGTACTTCGAAAAGTACGGGCGCGCACTTGGGTATCGTTACTGACCGTCTCCAGGACTTCACGACTGACTTCTCTGGAAAATGCGTCCTGGTACTCGCGTACAGATTTGCGATCACCTGCTTGCACGTTTTCGAGGTTTTCGCACAACGAATCCTCAAAAATATCCGAGCGGGAGAGGTACTTGAGCTTGCTGCGTAAGACGCCATCTTCTCAAAACCAGCCAGTGCCACGCAACCCGAAAACCCGCAGCGGCTGCCGCACGCACGAAAACGAAAACAATTTAAAGTAGTTTTCATTATCATTTCCTTTTTATTTAAACAAAATTGTGCTCCGTCGAAATCATAACGACACTATCAGTTACTAGCTCTGAGGAAGCACATTTCGTGACTTTTTTAAATTTTTTTTGGAGGGGACGCACTATTTATTGGGCAGACGTAGACACGGTCGGCGATGCAAACCGATGCGCTAGCTTTGACTGCGTTGCACGCTATGTATAAAACGGAGTATAGTCCCGAATAAGCTGCTGTACCTTCACTCACTCCCAGAGACGCACCCCATGACAGTCTTAGAAATATGTAAAATGCAGACGAAGGATTTGGTTTAGAATATTACGCGCGACGCGAAACTTGTTGGATCTCGTATGAAATAAATTTTCAAAACGAGTACTCACAGGTGTAGCTATGTGGAAAAATGCCCGCTTCATACGGAACGAACCCAGGTTCAATGCAAAAAATAAACATATGTTTTTTTTTTTACAAATAATGTCAGGGGTGTGACATCTGCAGCAATTGCGCCGTTTTGATACAAACCCAGATTTCTGCACCTAGTTGCGCCAAAAACGCAAAATTGGTCAAAATTGCACCACACTGCGCCAAACTAAATAAAAAAAAACATAAAAAATGTGTCTGCAGCGATGCTAGGTTTAGTGGGAAACGATAGCTTGGTTGGCAACGTTCAATCTCGCCATAGTAAAGTACACAGCACGGGCTCAGGGTGGCGCAAGCAACCGCCGAATTTAGAGATTTCAGCTGTAGTACCCTTCTCTACCTATGATACGTGGTTTTTTCCCGGTTTTCCCACTATTTTTCCGCTGTCATTTGAGACTGCATGCTACCGGTGTGCTGTCACGCAGTCTCGCTAACTGGCCAGACAAGGTATGATGCACAGGCTATCAAGACGAGCAAGTATTTCTTTTTTCTGAGAGTAAACCTTGTCTTAAAAGTGCTATTGAGCGCCTTCATTATCAGGGTGTCTAGCGACCGGGAAAACCGAAAATTGACAGGAAAATTTTAATTACCAGAAACAAATCAGGGAATTGTCCTGGATATTGTCCAAAAGCGAGCCCAGTCAGAAACAATAAGCAAGAAACGCCATCGAGTGCCTGAGCAAAGAATTGTGAACTTCGGGGCGGAAAATGAGTCAATAAATTCTGCTTAAAGCGGAGCGCGGCCTCTGCTCACTCAATGTAATGTGCTACCCGATGCAAAGGGAACAGCCGAAAAATCCTGTCTAAGCCTTTGATTGGATTTAATTGAGGGCGCGACAAAAGGCTAGATCTAATTAGAGCTACTAAATTTAGTAACAAATGGAAAAGCCGGAGACCCCAATCTAATCCAAGCCTTAAGCCGAAAGTCCATCTGGCGGCCATGCTGCCATTCGGTTATTGATGTGTCTGGTTCAGCGTCGTCTTTTCATCATGTTTCCGGAAGTGGCCTCTTAACTGACGATGTCGGCGGCAAGAAAGTGTTTGTTTAATCTGGAATGGACGAACTTGAATTTTTCGGAATATGCAAGTTGGATTAAGCCTGTGCGAAATGATCCTTACAGTGTTAAATGTTTTGTGTTGTAATCGTCTTATATATATAACTACCTCTACAGTGCTCAAAACATTTCACTTGAAATTGTCAGGGAAAATCTGGAAAAGTCAGGGAATTTCCAAATAATATTTTGCTAGACACACTGATTGTGTAATTGTTCATTGGTTCCCCTAATCTTCTCGCCAAAATGGATTGCGCCGTCACCATGAATACTTTCGGTTATCCTACACGTGCTTCCAGTGCGTGAACAATCGAATGAATCGGTCACACACCTGTACTTAGCGTGAAAGTGCTGCTCATAATTTTTCTACCAATTCACTATTTACCTTAGTACTCACTTTTGTGGCGAGTTCTTTTCTATCTGCACATGCTCTCTACGAGCATCCGATGGATGTCTGGTTGTAGTAAACCATGCTTTCCTGTTCATGCTCTCGAATCACTGCTTTCAAAAGTTTTGCACTGCAATTGCGCTTTGGCACCAGTTCGTATAAGCTTGAGGTACCCAGTGCCCTCCTAACTTTGAAGCAAGCCTGTGTTTCTCGTCCTCATCTATGCGCATTAAATTCGGGTTTGCCTTTTTCGTTTTTTGTTCTTTTATATTTTATCTCGGTGCGTATCGGCGCTGATGACTTTTTGGAACCAGGGTGGAAAAAATAATGTATAAAGAATGAAAATCAGATATGAGTGATTTAAATCAGATCTTTTTTGATTTCAGTTGCTGATTAGCTGCTTTAACATTTTATTATCCTACTCTGCTCCAAACTGCAGACTTTTCTTCTCCAAGATGCGTAAACTGCTGCTTCAAAACGAGAATTCCGTGCTCCTAAGCTGCTCCAAAATTCAGATTTTTCATCTCTGAAAATTGCTCCAAAACCTGCTTCACCTGTCTCACCCTTGTTATTGAGAAAAATGAATGTCGACGAAACTTCGTGGATACTTTTTTTTCTTTTCCTTTTTAATGTTCTTTTTTTTCACAATTAATATTGAAAAAAAAATGTTGACAAAGCTTTGCTGAGTAAATGGACTGGGACTCACTTTCTAGAGGAGCATAGGGAAACAGCGGGGCTTGGGTGGCCGGTTGGACGCCGCGAACCATCGTTTATGGGGGGAGGGGGGGGGGTTAATATGTGTGTAGTGAGCAGCCACAGACTGTCAAAGGCTGTTGGCCCAGACTTTATCCGACTTGCCACTTAGGCGGATTCCTCAAACTCTGGGCTGGGCTATTCGGAAACTGTTTGCTAGGGCTATATCCGAGATGTCTTTTAGACTGATTCCTCGAAATCGAGTATATTTTTTGCAGGCAAAGTGCGAAGATTACAAATAGGACATAAATATATATTTTTTTTGCTAGATCTCGCCTGAACTTTTAATTACGTTTTGTGAATTTCGAGTAGTACTCAGTTTGCTAAATGTTATGCCTCTGGCATCTTTCTGCCCCAGTGTGCTAAAACCGAAATTTGCAATCCTGGTAGAGCTTCCCGATTAAGCCCGACCTGCTCAAATTGTATACTGTGTTTCACAATTTGATCCGTCTTTGCATGCATTCTGGGTCTCGTGCTCTAAATATGATTCCCAGTACAAACACCAGTCACATAGCTGTGCTTGGAGATTTGTGCTTGTCCTTTGTCCCTCTTATTCCCCTTCTCCAGGGAATATTTTCGTCATACTTGTCCAGCTCGCTTGCACCTTTGCATTTAATTGCATTATAATTAAAACCCTAAATTGCAAGCTTCACCCTTGTTAGTATTAGACTGATGGAAGCTAATAAAACCCGTTTGCTCTACTGACGTCTTACCTCTGGTTAGTTCAGTTAGTAGAGCGCTTTACCTGTAATAGAGAGGTCCCGGATTCGATACCCGGACCAGGCGGATTTTTTCGGCTGCTCACCAGTCACCTAGCTGTGTTTAGAGATTTGTGTTTGTTCTTTGTCCCTCTTGTCCCCCTTCTCCAGGGATTATTTTCGTCATTCTTGTCCAGCTCGCTTGCACCTTTGCATTTATATGCAATATAATTATAAACAAACACACCTTGTGCAAACCGTTTCTTTCCTGTCCAAGTATATTTCCCGGTATAGACACGTACTGTTAAATCGTTTTTAGCAACTCCGGTACGTTTTCTGGTTTATGTAAACCGTTTGTTTTCACTCCTGGTGTATTTCTCGGTGTAGACCCATACTGTTAGACCGTTTTTTTTGCAAACCCGGTACGATTGCTGGTTTATGCAAATAGTGTTTTTCCTGTCCTGGTATATTTCCTCGTATAGGCCTAGACTGCTAAATCGTTTTTTTTAATACGGTACGTTTCCCGGTTTCTGCAAACCGTTTCTTTTCTTTCCTTGTATATTTCCCGCTATAAGCCCAGACTGTTAAACCGTTTTTCTAAAATACGGTAAGTTTCCTGGTATATCCAAATCGTTTTTCAGATTTCCAGTTTGTTGTCCATACTGTAATCATACCGTTTTTTTCGGTAGGAAATGGCAGGCATAATCTGCAAAACGCGGGCGTCATCAGTTCTTGATTCGCTGTTGCCACTGAAATGAAAAAAATGGCAAAGTGAAGACATCGCGTCAGCGAGGACACTCATTTGAAGACCGCTTTCTTTTGACCAGTAGTGCCGAATTGTCTGATGTAGGTCATTACCAGACAAATTCCGAAACATTCCTTCAACTCTGGCACCGTTAGCCGCAGGCTTTTTCTTTCCTTCTGCACAACATATAAGTTTGTTTGGAAAACAATATGCTCCAGCAATGACTCCTGGAAGAGACCAAGAAACTACTCAATTGGGCAATGTCTATGAACGTTGACATGGTGCTGTCCAATGAATTCAGAAGGAAGACCCTCCGTGTCGTTGTCCTTGTTGTGAAACCAGATAATTCATTTTACTCATCTTCGCTATTGCAGCAGAGATTAGGAGAGCATCGATTTTCTCTCTTTCGATTTTTTTTCCTGAGGCCATCACAAAAGCTTTCAAGTATTTTGTTCTGGCATCAAGTACAGTTATCTTTCATCACAAACATTTTTACGAACACACTTGAAGACGAATCTTTCGGTGCGCGTGCACGCGCAAAAACGATAAGGCAAGTAACACAACAGACATGTCATTTTCTCCATTATATTTATGGTCGTTCTGTATGTGAAATTACCATCTGGTGCATAGTGTCCTCACGTGAGGACAGGTGTACTTTCTTGTATATCTAAATTATAAATCTTCATAAACATAAAAGCGCTGGTGTGCACATCAAATAAATATTTATCATCATAAAGACAAAAAACATAGACTGATACAAATGACTGTGGCTGAGTTTCAATTGTTTTTGTTTTTCGAATTCTACAGGATTCAATATTTCCCAGCAAGCTGTTAGCAGGAATTTTAAAAGATGACACAGATGACTCACGCCATCTATGAAACACACTAAGGAGGCTTCTCCTGTCCTCAATTGAGGGTACTATGCATAAAGAAACATGTTAGAAGGAAGACCGTATACTTTCTTAATTTGTTAATTAGCTGTCCTCATATGAGGCCGCTATGCATGAGAGGGCTAGAGTTGTCGTTTAGATACCAGTTTGAGTTCTCTTCATCACTTGTGGGGTCGCTCTATAACAATCGCCACCCGATCGGAGTGTGCTTCGCTCGTCTCCCAGGGAGTGACGCAACGCAACGAGAATACAGCAAATTGGTTTACAGTATGTCCAGGTTGTTCGTCTTCGAGAGCCGACACACCGGCCTTGCTGATGCTGGTTGTCACCCGTTGTTCAAATCTCGCAGTCGGCGTCCGTGTCCAGGCCTGTGGATTGTCACTACTATGCCAGCGCTGCATAGGCAAGCTGTTCCTGTCTGTCACAGCCCGAGTCTCGCTGCGGAACCACCCCGGGATCGTCAAGGCCAAGACCGGTATGGCCAGGGCTCACAGTTTTCGCCGGTCTTGATCCCAACCTCACTGGTGGAACGCGCCGGGGAACACCATGGGCCATACCTGACAGAACGGCTCCATCGTTCCTGCCCGGCCCCAGCCTGGTGCAGCACGCTCTTCCTGTTTCCTCACGCTAGCCCCCAGCTAGAAAATGAGGATAATTAGAACCAAACCCTGCATGCTAGAAGGCCGTACGCACGTTGCAATGGCTGTAATTTGATATGCAAGCCTGGTGTAAAAAAGTGAAAGGCAACAAAGTGTACGTGTGTGCAGGATATGTACGCTCCTTATTAAATTTTTCTACAGGAAAACTTTTCCATCCTCTTTTCTGCACACCCTCACATTTGTTACAGGCTCAGCATTAATTTCGTTGCCGAAACAAACAATGCTCATTGTGCTATAAAAATCTACCATTTTCGAACTTGCAGTATTGAATTGTTTTGGTTGCGACTGGGCGTGTGCCGATTGGCTATGCGAGCGTACAACTGAAAGTACCAGAAAAGGCCGACGGGTCTCTCGCTTGAAGGCCTGATCGCTGAATCTGGACATCAAACTGAAGCAACAATCTGCCTGATTTTTCTTACCGTAGTTATCTATGTTTCTGTCTATTTGACTTGTAAAACAACTTATATAAATATCTTCTTTTGCCGAATAGTCTGCAAAACAAGTTCTTCAGACCACTTTCCAAGCCTGCAGTTCTATTTTAGTTCACTTCAACAATTACTGTAAACTTACTGTAAAATTTACTTGATGCATCGCTCTGCAGTAATTCATTTCTCTCGCCGTGTCGCTTCCTAAGATCTCAAAGGGAAGCGGTAAATTTTGACGCTTGAGACACCTTCATGACTGGCAGTTTTTTACGCAGCAGTAGCATAGTTTATTTTTTCGGAGAACTTTAGGAGCAGTCGAGACGTAACAGAAACCCGGTGAGGTCATAGATACATGAAGTCGGGACTTTTAAGAAAAACGGTTCCCAAAAAGGCTCACGCCCATCCGTATTGCCACATTCACACGTGGCTTCTATATGCGCCCGCCCGCAGTCCCAACGACTCGGGCCGTCCTGGACCCAACGTTTGTTTTATTTTGCAGCCGCTAGATGGCGCAATGTGCAGTGCCAAATTGCATTGCTATGTAATATTGGGGAAAATTTCAATGTGTGGAGGGGGTGGAGTGTAGAGATTAATATTATCAATATTCTACGGTGTTTGCCTGCCCCCTCGCGCACGCACACAAACACATTATCGCTGCCAAATGCACCTTTGGCTGTATGTTGCAACACTTAATTTAATGTAAAAAGAAAACTCCAACCAAAACATGATATTGGGCCTGACGTTTCAAGGAGGGTCGCCGTCGCTCGACAGTTTCTATCTAAGACACGGAAAGAAACTGGCGAAGACGGCTTTTATTACAGTCTTGGTATATTCAAAACACCTAAAATAACACAAACCGGTCAGCTCGGGTACTACCAAGCGTCTACGCGTCCGGTTAGCGGTGCATCACGCGGGGCGCTAAAAACCATAACACACGTGAACAAACAACGGCCGCTTTTAAGAAATCAACAACGCCGGGCAATTAGCAAGACGGCGACAAGAACGAAAACAGTCACCCGTGTACAAGGTTCTGAACTGGCATTTAAACGTTGGGCTCCGTATTATTTTTTTTCCTTACAGTTTTCTTTTTACATTAATTGTCCTTCTTAACCAGATGGATGTTCACCGAAAGGTTTACGTTCAGCACTTAATTTGTTTATGTTCTCTATAAGGACAGAAATTAATTTACTGACAGGGTGACAGTAGTGGTGGGCCCAAATCTAATGTTGTATTTGCAATCGAAACTGCTGACAATGTAGTGGCAGGCAGCGACAATTTCAATCTAGTGAACCAAGTTAATTGCTCAGGAGAAGATTGGCAAGTGCTGTTATGCGCATGCTTCAAACTCCCCCATTGTCGTGTTAGGGTCTAGGGGTTTATTCTACATGAATTCACTCCGCATGAGCTATTTTCCGCCCGTTAGAGTACTAACTTCCTTCTTCTCCCTCGTGTCCGACCTGGCGCACGCTCTGCTGCCCCATCGCATTGTCCCCAGTGAGCAACAATGCCCTGATGTGAAACCCACTGGGCAGGGCATGAACTCCGTGCCCAGCACGGTGTGTGGCGCGCGAGCGCCTATGTTCTGTGCGTAGCCGTCGCACGCACAGCCCGCACCCTCACAACACCCCCCTCCTTATTCTGTGAAGGGGACCCAAGGCTTGTGGAAGAGGGCAAGTTGGTCTGCATTAGCCAAACCGCATGCTCTTCCTGTGGATGTGTTCTTCAGCTTATAGACATTCTGGCCGACTCGAGCTGTAACAGTGAAGGGTCCAGATCGCTTAGGGGCAAGCTTTGCAGCAATTCCCTTGCTAGCATTGCTCAAAGTATGCAAGTCTTTTAGGACCAAATCACCCACAGCAAAGTGGCCTGGTTGTCGGGTCGAGCTGTATTGTCGTCGCTGGATTTCCTGGGCTTTGTTTTGGTGCGCTCTCGCAAAGGCCAGGGCATCCTGTAGGCGCTGGTCCAGTTCCGCTGCAAAGGCGTGGGGTGCAGAGGACGAGGCATCTGTGTCCTGGGCAGATGTTGAGTCCCACGGAGTGCGGAGCTGCCGACCATAGCATAAGAAGGCTGGCGTGTAACCTGTCACTACACTTTCGTTGGTTCTCATGGCAAAAGCTATCTCGGGAAGTCGTTTATCCCAATCACGATGTGCCTCACAGTATGCCATTATGGCTTGCTTGACTGTGGCACTGTGGCGTTCTACCAATTGTCCAGATGGTCGGTATGGCGTTGTGTGCCTGTCAACGATACCCCAGTGACGTAAAACACCTTTCCACAAGGCGCTCACGAAGGTTTTGCCGTTGTCACTCGAGATGCTCTGTGGGACTCCGTGCCGACAAAAAACTTCCACCGTTTTGTCCACTATAGTCCTTGACGTTGGGGCACGGATGGGGAATAACTCTATGTACTTCGTAAATTTGTCGATCACAACTAGAATATGCCTGTTCTGCTTGGCTGTCGTTGGTAGGGGTCCGATCAGGTCGACACTGAGTTGCTGCATGGGCTCTGTAGCCCAAGTACTGTCCATTAGGCCTTTCGGTTTTTGTCGCCGTGGCTTCAGAGTTTGGCACTGGCGGCAGGAGCGAACGTACCGAGAGATATCTGCCCTCATACCCAACCAGAAAAATTGGTCTTGGGTTCGTCGCATTGTTTTAAAGAAGCCTGCGTGGGCGCTTAGAGGATGGTCGTGGGATAACCTTAAAACCAGATTACGCAAATGCGCAGGAACCCATGGCACTCTCTTTTCTCCTGTGATGTACATGAGTACCCCGGTGTTGTCGATCTCACTGTCACCAGCAAGGTCTTGCACCTGACGTGCTTCACCGGCATCAGCCGGTAAACAGTTGTTTTTCAGGTACAAGAGTATATTGCTCAATAGTGGGTCCTGCATTTGCTCGGCAACCAATCTAGTGCCGTCACTTAGTTGGGAGATGTCATCCTCTTGTGTCACTGCAGTCTCTTCGAAATGGATCGACTGCTCCGGTTCTTCTGCGTCGATAGGAAACCAGTCTTCAGCGACACACTGGGAGGATGAACTGGCGGTCACCACTGGGAAGCGGCTCAGCGCATCGGCAGGAATATTGGCCTTTCCTCGGCGGTGCTTGATGGTGCAGTTAAAACCCTGAAGCCGAAGAACCCATCTTCTCACCCGACTAGATGTCTGCTCAGTGCTGAACATCCATGAAAGTGATGCGTGGTCGCAGTGTATCTCGAAGTGGGTAAACTCTATATATGGACAAAACCTATCGAGTGCCCAGACGACTGCTAAGCACTCCCACTCTTGGACTGTGTAGTTTTGCTCTGCAGGGGTCAAAGTCCGGCTAATGAATGAGACGGGTCTGAGCTGTCCTTCGGTTTCTTGAAGCAACACAGCGCCAATTCTCACACCACTGGCATCTGTCTCAATCACAAAAGGCTTGTTCAGGTCCGGAAGGGCAACCACTGCATTGGCTGTCAGCTGGGCTTTTAGGCAGTCAAAGGCGGCCTGTTGAGGAAGTTTCCAAATCCAACGGACATCCTTTCTCAGCAGCAACGTAAGGGGCTTGGCCGCATCCGAGAATCGAGGAATAAATGTCCGGTAATATCCCACCAGTCCGAGAAAGGCCTGAAGCTGCTTCACTGAAGTTGGTTCTGGGAATGCTGTCACAGCTTTTATCTTTTCGGGATCTGGGCGACACTTCCCGGGTGCAATGATGTGTCCTAGAAACTTCAGGGAATGCTTACACAGCTGTACTTTGGTTGGGTTGATTGTGAGGCCTGCATTAGAGATTCGGGTCAGAACCTCTCTCATGTGCTCGATATGTTCATCAAAGGTCTCGGAGTAGATGTGGACGTCGTCTAGAAAGGCCATGCAGTATGTGTGCTTTATGCCTTCAAGCACCTTGTCCATTAAGGCCTGGAATGTGGCCGGACCTCCTGCCACGCCAAAGGGCATACGCTTGAATTGGAACATACCTTTATGGCAAATAAATGCCGTTTTGTGGATGTCTTCTTTTGCCACTGGGATCTGAAAGAACCCTTGCGATAAATCCAAGCTAGTGAACCACTTAGCCTTGCCCAGCTGAGCCAGTACCCAGTCCGTCTGAGGCATGCGGTACACTGGGATGTCTGTCCGAGAGTTCAAAGGTCGATAATCAATGGCTAAGCGATACCCTCCGGTTTTCTTGGCCACCAGTACAGGTGCACTGGCCCACGAGCTTTGACTTGGTTCTAACAGGCCTTGGTTTAGAAGATCATCTACACATTGATCGATTATCGCTCTCTTCTGAGCATTCGTCGGCCTCAGTTTACAGCGAACTGGAGAGTTGGTGCCAGTGTTTATTCTGTGCTCTGTCAAGGAAGTGCAACCAGGCTCTGCACAAAAAAATATGCTTATAACTGTCCAGCAAACTTGCCATGCGTGGGTCACTGTCAGACATATTCCCAGGTGTGTCTGTGACGGAGACTGTAGTCATGTCTAAAGTGTTGCTGTCGGGTGGTTCGGCAAACAGGGCCTCCAACGAATAGATGGGTCCGTCGTTTGACTTGTTTATTAGGCTCCTTCGTGGCACCCTGTCGAATCGAACAACCTCTCGTCGTTCCACTCCTACTGTCCAACCACCCAAGCCCACATGAACAGAGATTCTCGTAGCTGTCAGAAAGTCCCGACCCAGTACAACGTCTCGGCACAAACCCGACATATGCAGGAAGCGCTGTTTACGGGACCCACCAGACCAACGTACTCTGCATCTCACAGACATGGTTGTTTGTGACCATCCTGTGGCCAGCCGAAGGGAATGAGTCGCTTCACGTGTTGAAACCCCTGTTGATTTGGCAGCCTCCATTGCTGTATCTCCCAGCAGACTAATGCTAGACCCTGTATCCGGGAGGGCGTAAAACACCTTGTCACCGATGGTGACTTCGAGCAGTGGCTCCTTCCCTCCGGCGGTTGCTGCCACTTGCAGCGTGGTTTCGTAGAGATTGGCCGGGGCAACCTCTACGATTGTCCGTTTCCCGGACAGTTGGCTTGTATGTGGCCCGTCTGGTTACATCTGTAGCACCTGCGCTGGTTACGAGATCTTCCTGTGGCGCAGTGACGTGCGGCATGCCCGACGCCGCCGCAGCGCTGGCATTCTTGCCCGGCGGAACGTGGCCACGTGGGTACTGGCTCCACAGGCGGACACCACGGCGTTGACCACGGGTTTAATGTCGGGGCTTTCAGTACTGTTTGATCTCGGTATGATGCGAGTACTGCTGTGGGGTGCAGGGGCCATTCTTGTTGGGCACCTGGTGTAGCGGTTACAGCAGTCTGTGTACAGGGTACTGCTGAAACTTTCGTGGAAGGGTCATGGTGTTCTACAAAAGCCAGGTCCTTGGCAGCCTGATCTCCCTTGCTTGGGGGCGGAACGTACCGGAGGCGATGCCAAGCGCGCTCCATGATAGATCCTGCCGCTTTTGCCATTTCTTGGAGATTTGCGAAGACCATGTGTTCCGAGAGATCTTGAAACTTCGGATGGATTTGTCTGCGTACTTAGCACCTTTTCATGATCGGGCACTGGCTCTCCAATGCGATCATAAAATTCTGCAATCACGTGAATGAAGTGCTTGAGATTTTCTTGCGGGTGTTGGGTTCGCCTCTCAAGCTCTTCTTTCAGTCTATGTTTGTAGTCCACTGAAGCGAACTCCGACTGGAACTCTTGGACAAAAGACTCCCAGTTGTCGAATCCCCCCGTGAATTTCCACCATAACTTGGCAGTTCCCTCGAGTGCAGCGGGCAGCACTTGGCGCAGGCGCTTGTCCTGAGGTACCCCAGTTAGCGAACAAAACATCTCTAGCTTCTCCAGGAATTCTTTAGGCGTTTGCGTATCTTCGTAGCCGATGAACTTCGGGAGTGATAGATTTAGGCACTTCCAGGGCATGGATCCTTGTTGGGAAGCACGATCTTCGGGAGATGCAACCGGCGTGTTCATGAGCAAGTCCCGTACTTGTACAGCCATCCGTTCGCGGTCCATTGTGGACCCGCTCGTCAGGGCTAGGAGTTCCTGAACAACATTATCTGGCGTCGCTTGTCCGGAAGGCGCGCTTACATTTCCGTTGGCTTCCATGTCGACACGTAATCCTTGAGGACGAGCCCCCACTTGTTAGGGTCTAGGGGTTTATTCTACATGAATTCACTCCGCATGAGCTATTTTCCGACCGTTAGAGTCCTAACTTCCTTCTTCTCCCTCGTGTCCGACCTGGCGCACGCTCTGCTGCCCCATCGCATTGTCCCCAGTGAGCAACAATGCCCTGATGTGCCACCCACTGGGCAGGGCATGAACTCCGTGCCCAGCACGGTGTGTGGCGCGCGAGCGCCTATGTTCTGTGCGTAGCCGTCGCACGCACAGCCCGCACCCTCACAGTTGGTAAAATAGTATATCACACTCTATTCACACGAGAGCAGAGGGATCAAAATTTGCTATTTTGTGGGCAGGACAACACTGTCATACCACTATAGCATGACTTTTAACTCAACAAGTGGTAGATGACAAAACAGCACGACTTCATTTCATTAGTTCTTTATGCAGCGTAGCCCGAGACAGTCATTGTTTGCTGGACATGAAAGTAGTTGCAACGACGAAAGTTGGTAAGGTTGTCAGTATCGCACGCTAATAAATGCTATCTTAAATGCGTGATTTCAAAAGATTGTCTTAATATATTTAGTGCAAAAAGGCAGCCTGGCTGTGGCAACATCATAAGCAGCATATCTGCTTAATGGTAGTGACTACAACACCCTTGTGTCAACTCACTAAGAGTACCGTAAGAAAGAGCTGACACTACCTCCACAATTTCGCATCCTCACAAATCATAGAACAAGTGAAAGCGATTGGATGATGGTGGGAAAATCCTAAAACAAGTGAAAGCAATTTGGTGGTGGGGCGAAAACGAGAATATTTTGAGGGCATGCATTACTGAAATATCACCCAATTAGCAATGGTAGCATACATTTCGTTTGGACATATGCATGCTTCCTGCAATTACAACACGAAAAATGGGGTTGAATGATTTGACGGATATAGTTCTTTAACAAAGCGCTGGAATGATGTCATGATAGAATAGTGTGCTTTATTTATACTGGATCACACGTCATTTGGTATTATTTGGTGTGGCTAACTTTTTTTATTAAAGCTACAGTATGCACTAAACGCATAAGCAAATCAAGATCTTTGTTGTTATTCGCGTCTTAAACCTTCAATTTCCTCTACAAGGTGCTGCTTCACCTGGTGAGGCTGTGGCCTCCTCTTGGCCTCCTCTTTTTGCTGCTTGGAATGGTGAGGTATGCACCTGGGCCTACAAGGCATTTTGTATATCGTTTTCACCCCACTGGCGTATTCGGGAAAACAGACTAACGGCACAAAATACAGGGACACAAACAGGCAGGCACGCAAAGAGACAAAAATAGGTACTGACTTAAAGGTGCAATAAAGACGTTTCTGAGATCGTCTTTTCTTGGTGATAACTCATTCGCCGTGCTCTAAGCATCGCAATTATTCAAAAATTATGCTCGTGTGACGCTTACTTGCCTACTAAAAATGTGATTTACAGCCAGAAACAGGCTTGAATGGAAATGTAAGAAACAGGAAATTAGCAAGTGTGTCTCTTCGGGGCTCAACTGGACCGTCATGTCTGAACGTAATAACCGTAGTGATGCGATTTCTGTGTCACTGACCTTTGCACCAATTCAAATTTCCCACTATATTTAGGAGAAATTTTTTTCATAAAACCTATCCACCAATTCCGATTCCAAGCTAAATTTAAAAAAAAAATGATGTCACCTGATTTGACGTCACGGGACCTACAGGAAACTCAGGTTCCCTCCAAAATTAGTGGAAAAAATTGACGTCACTACCTACTCAGTTTAACCGCTAAATTAAGCGGAAACCTTGACGTCACAATCTATTGACTAATTCAGTTTCCTCGCTAAATTGACAGAAAAAACGACTTTAAGTGACCCATGCACCAATTGAGTTTCCCTGCTGAAGTGACGTAAAATTTGACGGTACGTGACTTGACGTCCCGGGACCTACAGACAAGTTCAGTTTCACTGTTAAAGTGAAGCTGAAGCGGTTTCAAATAGGAGAAAAACACATAAGCCTAGATACTGAGACCTCAGCCATCACGAATATTGTATTCGTTTGGTCATTTTCTGCGCGGATTTACCGGAAAAGCGCTTTCAAAGTAGTGCCGAAGCCACTCCTCTCCAAAGCAGAGGAAAAGGGGAGAGAGGAGGAAGCCCGTCAGCCGGCGTCACAAAAGGACCGGCTGGGGGACGCCGCCGCGGATGGCCGCGCTTTCCTCGTAGGCTGCTCTAGTGTCTTTTCGAGCCGTCGTCGTTCTGCTGCTGCTTTGATCCGTTGACCGGTCATGCTATTGGCTCAATCGCCTGACGTGTTGATTGTTCTCTTGTTTGTTCACGTGTTTGCAGAATTGTCGTGGCACCGAACCAACTGACTCGTGCTGTTGTACGATGCCGTACTCATGTGTAACCGACAGCTTTCACGAACAGCGCTCGTCGCAGTTGTTCTTCCCGCTTACCCTCTTTTCCACTCCGTCACCGAGATTATAAGGGGGTGGGTGGGTTTGAGCAAGTACACCGTTTTTCGCTCGAAACGTGTTTCGGACGGCGCATTTGAAAGCTATGTACGTATGGGTTTGGGTCTGAAGAAGGCTCGCCTGAACCCGACGCTCTGCGACCATCTTTGAAGCTAAGAAGGCAGTTCAGCTCATTAAAAGTCACAAGCAAGGAGGAAACGTAACTTGGTAGGAATTGTTGGTTGACTGTTTTAGAAAAAAGCTATTACGTTATTAGTATTGTGCAGTGTGCTAGAAAAGTCGCGGTCATTTATCGAAATAGTGGCTTTTTACTGGCTCGCTTTTGTTAACCGCCTTATATTAGTGTTTTAGAGTTGGCTTCTTTTATTCTTGAAGTAGGTCGTGACCATATTTTCCGAACCAACTCCGGTCCCGGTAATCTGGGAAACAAAAGAAAAACAATCTTGGGTAGCCCAAGATTATTCTCTTTCGCTTTTATTCTGGTCGGCTACCCAGCCACTTGGGAGAGGAGGGCTTGCTTTAATAAGTGGTCATGCAATTCATAATGCGACTTTCACGGTGCAACTTGTTTTAGCATAAACTTTTATTTTACAGTTGCTGACATTATTTGAGGTCACATATTTTTTTAAACGTAAACATACATTTTGTTCGATTTTCCTTCCAAAGGATTATATTCTCTTCAAGAGAGCTTTTTGGAGATTCAAAGCATGTGACCTTCTGTTATGAATTGAGTTTTTTTTTACAAGTTACGCAGTGCTTTCCATATAAAGTTATTGTCATGCAACAATTCTTTCTGCCGTAGAAATGTGATTGGACGATGCTAATGCTTGGTGGTGGTGTGATGCAGTCAACAAATCTTGGTAGAAGTATGCGAATGTAGAGGCCCAGGAAGCTTTCACGATTTCGACATCAAATTAACGGCTGCCGGGCACACATCTCAGATTAGTTTGTGCCAAACAAACCAAACGCAGCAGAGGGTACCGCTGTCACAAGGATGGACCTTCTACGCAGTTATTCGCATAGTGCGCAAGGACATGGCGGTGGCAGAACGGCGACCCTGTCTTATCACCCGTCTCATCTCAGGGGAAGCTCTCCCGTCGGCCGAAGCCGATTATACTCTCCCTTCAAACCACTTCAGCCTTGAAGAACAATGCAGCCTGCACGCTCACGCGTCCAGCAACTGGCAACCACGAAGGCCGGTGTGTGCAGAATTATTGTCCTCTGACGACCGTTTTGGGGAGTGTTGTGACCGAGGAGTTCCCCAGGCCACCTCAGGCAGGGCCAGGCCTGGACAGGAACCGCAGGCCGACTCCAGGCAGGGACATCAGGAGACGGGAGGGTGTCTCACGATAAACTCTGTTTAATACATATTTACAGAAGTTTCCAAATCGTCCGAGAGCACACTTTGCGACCTCTCGATTGCTCTTTTTATAGGGTCGCTGTAGGTGCTCCAGCGGTTGGCAGCCAATGGTGGCCGAACTGCCAACGAAAGACAAGTACAGGCCCCGCCCCCACTCATGCTCTCGAGCACGCACGCACATACACGCCCACACTGCAGCGTCGGACGGGCTCCCAATCCGGTGGCGGGGCACTCTTGACATCGAGAAGCCGCGCCAGGAGCAGGTGACGAAGGGTCCGCTGTCAGCTCGTGAGACGTTGACCGTGATGGAGATGATCCCCTCATTATGCGGCGTCGTGGCTCAGGAAAGGATTAACGGGATAATCCGCAAGTGGCGCCAGACGAAAAACCGAACCGAACGTACTCGACCAGAAGTCCCGCCGCCGGCGTCGTCCCCCGGAATCCTCTCCCGGCAGTGCAGCTGGTTCCTGGATCGACTGACCCCCACCTCGGGCCAGCGCGATTACAGCCAGAGAGAAAAGCTCAGCTCAACTCCGCTCCCAGATGTGGCGGCGTCAACACGGCGCCGGGCGATGTGTTCTGTCCACAACGGCTCAGACAGCCGGTCGCCGACGTTCAAGGGGAAGTCCAAACCCCGCCGGGTGGACAAGAAGGGGGGGGGGGGCGAAGGAAAACGTGGCCTTGGTCAAGGCCCATCGCAACAGGAGGGTGACGCTAATCCGGCTTGAGGCGTCCCGTCAATATCACTCCGTTTATTGCCAACGTTTTACGTTACAATAAGTAGCAGTCAGTACGTTCCTGAAGGTATGAAGCCGCCCATGTCGCGTCCGCGCAAGCGGTTCCTCATGCCGGCGTGTATTACAGCGGGGGGTCATTTTCCTACCTTTCGAACGGCTAGAACGCGTATTTTGTCCCGTCGAGGGTCGTCAAGACACATTCTTCTTTCGGATATACCGAAAGTTTTGAAAAAAATCAGAAGCCGAACCTGATTTAAAAGAGGAAAAGACCCGGTGCCCGGCTACCTCTGCAAGCGACGGAGCAAACGAGAATCGAGATGGTCCTTTTAGGACGTAGTGATGCGTCACGCGTCACTAGCCAATGGCGTGCCGCTGCGGCGATCGCTTATAATTTCTTCGCTTTTTTTCGCGTTTAAGGATTGTTTTGGGTCAAACAGTTGGGATATTTGGACTGAGCAGGCACTAACACGCCAGAATCAACTATTACCACTTTTGTTTTCGAAAAGCTCTTCAGCTTCCCTTTAAAGTTAGTGCAAAACTTATGTCACGTGACCTATGCACCCCTTTGGGTTTCCCGCTATATGTAGCGGAACATTTATGTCATCTGTTCTTTTCTCCAATTCAGATACCTTTTTTGGGTGGAACCAGCTGAACATTGAGGAATGGAGAAACAGAAAATGCAACCGATCGCTGTTTCTCCTTCCTTTAATGTTCAACTGGTTCCACACAAAATGCATAACAGCCAACTGGCTGAACTCATCGCCGTAGTCAGATTCCCCGAAATATTTAGGACAAATTTACGCCACATTACCTTTGCACCAATTCAATTTTACTGCTAAATTTTGCAAAAACATTTATGTCTACTGACTTGACAATCACGTCAGCTGAACACAGACAAAACAAGAACACGAAGGAAAGAAATGGACATTCACAACAGCGGTTCTTTCAAACAACAGCGGTTCTGTCTCTGCCCCAGTTCTTTTATAGGATCTGTCCCTTTGGTTTCGTCAAGTCGAAAACAAGTTTAGATTCCACAGAATCACCTTGCCGGTTCGACAGTACGAGCTGCTCGTCGACGCCCTTCCTCCTGAAGCAGCTACCGAGTTCAGGGACATCCTACTCGCCCCCCTTGGCAAAAAATCACACGACATCTCAAGGACGCACTGGTCAACCGGCTCGTCGCCTCGGAACAGCGCCGCCTGCACCAATTCCTCAGCGCAGAAGAGCTTGGTGACAGGTGACCGACGCACTTGTTACGTCACCTTCAACATCTGCTAGGTGACAATGCTTCGTCCTTCAACGCCGCCAACCTGCGGGAATTATTTTTGCAACGTCTCCCCGACAGCCGTCCGAGTTGGACTAGCAGCAGCATACCGCCTTACACTGGCGGAACTGGCTCAGTTAGCTGACCGGATGATGGAAGTTGCGGGACCAACAGTTAACCCCGCACAAGCAGCACCAGACGTAACACCGGAACTTACCCAACTTTGCAAGGATTTGCAGAAGCTGACAATCGCGGTAGCCAACCTTCGCCTGGAAGCCCGTCAACAACCCGGTTTGTCGCGGCGTCATTCGCGAGATCGCTCGCAACAACGGTTTTCTCCCTCCACCCCTCGTAGGACGTCACCATCACCACGGTCGGATTGGACACTCTGTCGCTAACATCAACAGTTCGGATCCGAGGCCCTCCACTGTCGTGCTCCCAGTTCCTGGGACACGCGTGGCGGAGATTTCACAAGACACCAACGGAACGGCTCGACGGCGGCATCTGGGCGATGAGAACTAGTCTCCTTCCGTTTGTAAATACTTGTAAATATATTTATGTGTGGAACCTTACTTCTGGTTCCCACATAATGTCCAGTCCTTTCCTTCGTGTTCGTGTTTTTCCGTGTTCAGTTGACCTGATTGCCAACAGTATGTACCAACTAGCTAAAAAAAAACGTACCTGACTTGACGTCACGGGACCTACAGAAAATTCACTTTCGGCTTCTGCTAACTTTCGGCGAAAAAAGTGATGTCACTACCTATGCATCCATTCAGTTTTGCCGCTAAATTAAGCCGAAAAGTTTACGTCCCCGCTTAATAAAGGGAAAAACTGACGTCACGTGGCCCAGGGTCCAATACAGGATCCCTGCAAAATGTGGCGAGAATTTTGATGGCAAGTGACCTGACGTCACGGGTCCTACACACAAGTTCAGTTTCGCCATCTATATTTAGCGGAAACATTGACGTCACGACCTATGCACTAATTTATTTTCCCCTCTAGATAGACGGGAAAATTGATGTCACGTGAGCCCGGCTCCAATTCAGGCTCCCTCCTAAATTTGGAGTAGAACTTGATGGCATGTGATCTGACGTCACGGGACCTAGAGAAAAGTTCAGTTTCCCCGCTAAATGTAGCGGAAAAATTATGTCACCTGACCTATGCACTAATTAAGGTTTGCCGCTCTATGTACGTGAACATTCACGTCATCTGAACTTTGAATCTATTCAGTTTTCCCACAATATTTAGAACAAATTTACGTCACATGACCTATGAACATATTCAATTTACCCGCTAAATTTAGCGAAAACATTGATGTCACCCAACTTCACGTATCGCGTCGAACAGAAAATTCAGATTCCCCCTTTAAATTTTGCAAAAAAAGTGACGGCACTACCTATCCACCAATTCACTTTTGCCGCTAAATTGACCGAAAAGGTTGACGCCGCGATCTATGCACTGATTCATTTTCCCGCTAAATAGATGTAAAAATTGACGTCACGTGACCTAGGCTCCAAATCAGGCTAACTGGTAAAAATGGGATAAAACTTGATGGCACGTGACCTAACGTCACTGGACCTACAGACAGGAACAATTTCCTCGCTAAATTTTGCTGAAAATTTATGTCACATAACCTAACCACCAATTTAGGTACCCCGAAATGCGTAGCGGAATATTTACGTCATCTGACCTTTGCATCGATTCTGTTTTCCCGCTATATTTTGGATAAATTTACGTCACATGACCTATGCACCATTTCGATTTCCCCGCAAAACTGTGTGAAAAAATTCATGTCACCTGTACACGCGACCTAAAGAAAACATACGCTCCCCGCTTAATTTAGCATCAAAAGTGCCGTCACTAAAAATGCTCCAATTCCGTTTCGCTGTTAAATTTAGCAGAGAAGTTGACATCACGATCTATGCACTAATGAGGTTTCTTCACAAAATAGACGGAAACATTACCCTCATGTGACCCATTCACCAATTCAGTTTCCCTGCTTAATTTACGTAAAACTTAATGTCACATCCCTCTTGAAAATATTTCTAAAGGGCCCGTCAGCCTTGAAGGATTATGGGACCGCACAGGCCTTCAAAACCCTTCAAAAATACCCTACAGAAAAACCCTTCAGGGATACCCCATAGAAAAACCCCTTAGCCCCACAACCCTTCAACCCGTCAACCCTTTAGACGCTCAAATGACTGTGAACCATACACAAAAATGCAGTTCAAAACATATTTAAAATTTATTGCAGACATTTAGTTTTACATGCATATTATAACTCAAAAAGGCGACAAAAAGCAACGTTTGTTCAAACCCGGCGCAAAGAGCGGTAGACGAGATATCAAATAGGGACAACTGACCTCTTTATCACAAAGAAAAATATCTTTCAAAGTACTCACGAGTCACAATGCCGCTGGGTATATTCCTGATGTACGGTAGTTCAGCTAATAAAACCGAGCAAGTGCACCTCACGGACACATACACAGTCTCAGTAAGCACGTTTAGCGAAAACCACGAACTCGCAAGCAGCACTCGCCGCCGGTGCGAAATCCTGAGTACAGACACGGTTTCATCCATGATGACGTCGCGCCGGCGTCTTCGGCGTATTTTTCGCTCGCTGGATGCTTCTGAGGTCGAACGGACGAAGAGGCGCAAGGAACAAGTCCGGACAGTGGCCGTCATCCACCGACTCAGGACCCACTTTGCCATAATCCCGGTGCGCAGGCACAATATGCGGTGGGAGGCTGACCCCGCCTGCCAGGCTTTGCAGCGAGTAAGGCGACACCGGCCACCATCTCCTTGAATGAGCGCAACACTATGGCGCTCGAACGGTGCTGAAGGCGGCCAACGCCGAACTGGAGTTCACCTGCGTAACCAAGGAAGAAACTGCACGGATCAAAACACATCAAAAGGCGAGCTCTCAAAGCCATGCTTACCTTTCTGGAGGAAGCACGTCCGTTCCAGATATCCACAGCGGTAAGAAGCAAACCGCCGACGAGTAGAAAAAAAATGGCTATAGCGGCATCCTGGCTTCCTCACACCACCCTCTCTCCCAGGCACCAGGCACTGCAGCCCTGTACCCTCTCCCCATCGCCGGGCGGGGAGAGGCGCTGTTTGGCTTGTTTTTAGATGCGGAGCATCTCTTGCTCGGGTCTATGCAAGCTGCACGCGTTCCCCATCACGTGACCGCCGCGGGGTCTGAGCGTGTTTCTCCGGAGGAGGGAAAGGATGAAAGTTTTCGGCGCGCGGGTCGCAGCGCCAGGCCAGGCCTTTCTAGTGGGGTGAGCGTTCCCCGCAACTCCGCGGCCGTCGTTTTTTTTTATAGCATTTCCCTACCGCTCGCGTCCGTTAGGAAACCTGCAAGCGCGCTGTTAGGGCATTTTGCGCCGCCTTACCGTGCGGTCTGATTAGACTTTCAAAGTTACTCGTGCTACATCAGTTCACCGCTGTTGACTCCACTCGCCTCAAAACGCCGCTCGGCCAACACTACTCGGCCGGCGCCTCGTCAGTTCTCCACATGGGGCGGTCGCCCTCAGTGGCCTCCTTGGCGACCGAACAGCCGGCAGTGACAAACAGGTCCAGGATCCCACTCGTATTTGATAGAAGAGCAGTAATAAAAATAGGACCGTACACACATACGATCGGCATTCTCCAAATACTGTAAACGAATAAATTTTCACGAGTACCTAATTTTCGCGAATTTTGCGAATCGCTTACATTTCGCGAAAAATACGTCCCGCGAACAATTCGGGCAATATGTGAACGCTACGGAAGCCACACTCAATTCGCGAAAATTAGAACCCGCGAATAATTTCAAATTCTCAGCTTCGGCCCGATTTGTGAACACTTGAGCCCGCGAAATTACGTCGTTTACAGTACTTATTTTTTTCCCGTCGCGTACAATAAGCAGCTATGTTCTAAATCTCCGTAATGTGTTTTTTCCACCTAAGCCGTTGCCCACAGACATCTCAAGAAGCCTGAAGGTTTTCCCGACCCCATTAGAAAAGTTCTTGACAGGCTTTCAGACATTTCAAGGCATTGTAAAGGGCACTTCAGACATTTCAGGAGAGCCTCTGACGGGGCCAGCAAACCCACCAGGAAATAATGGTGCCCCCTTCAAACATCTCAGAAATTCCTGAAGTCCCCTTCACATCCTTTAAAAAAAATCCTGAAGTCCCATCAGAGCGATTTTCAATAGGGATGACCTGACGTCAAGGGAACTACAGACAAGTTCAATTTAGCCACCAAATTTAGCGAGAAATTTATGTCACGTGACCAATGCGCCAATTCCAGTTCCTCGCTCTATGTAGAGCAAATACTTTACGTCATCTGACCTTTGCACCGATTCAGTTTTAACGCTAAATTTCACAAAAGGATTAATGTCAACTGACTTGACGTCACGATACCTACAAAAAATTCAGCTTCCCCGCTAAATTTCGCCCAAGTAAACGTGACGTCACTACCTATGTACCAATTCAATTTCGCTAGTAAATTTAGCGGAAAAGTTGACGTCACAATGTATGCACTAATTCATTTTCCCCGCTAAATAGACGGAAAAATTCACGTCACGTGACCCAGGCTCCAATTCAGGTTCGCCCTTAAATGTAGCAGAATATTTACGTCAACTGACCTTTGCACCGCTTCAATTCCGCGCCAAATTTCGCGAAACAAATTATGTCACCTGTCTTGACATCACGGTACCTAGAGAAAATTCCATTTTCCCCGTTAAATTTTGCCGTAAATAGTGACGTCACTACCTATGTACCAATGCAGTTTCCCTGATGAATTTAGCAAAAAGTTGACGTCACGATCTATGCACTAATTCTTTTTCCCCGCTAAATGGATGGAAAAATTGATGTCACGTGACCCAGGCTATGATTCAGGTTCCCCCTTAAATGTAGCGGAAAATTTACGTCAACTGACCTTAACACCAATTCAGATTTCCCGCGTTATTTAGGAGTAATTTACTTCACATGACCTATGCACCAATTCAGTTTCTCCGCTAAATTTCGCGAAACAATTGATGTCACCTAACTTCACGTAAATGGGACCTACAGAAAATTTAGGTTCCCAACTAAATTTCGCCAAAAAGAGTGATGTCGCTCTCTCTACACCAATTCAGTTTTGCTGCTAAATTTAGTAGAAAAGTGAACATCACGATCTATGCACCAATTCAATTTCCCCGTTAAACTGCGAAAAAATAATGTCATCTGAATTAACGTCACGGGACCTGAAGAAAATGTACGTTCCCCGCTAAATTTAGCAGAAAAAGTGACGTCATTACCTATGCCCCCCCACCCGCCCGGGGGCACCTGCGAAAGCAGGTGTTTGGAAAGTGGCGTTTCCACCATAGAGTTATTACAATAAACGCTAGAGGCTCAGCTGGGCCTAGTGTGCTGTTGCATTTTGAAGCAGACAGCAAGCAGTCTGAAATTGACTTCCGGTAATGCATTTCTATGGGAAAAAGCGAGTACATTTTCTCTCTGCGCTCGATTATAAGAGCAAATATCACGAATAATTTGCACGTACTAGGCACATTGGAACATTTCTCAGTCACGCAGACGAAATAATTGGTCAGTTACAGCATTTTTATTTGAAATTCGTGGCATGAAAAACGGTGTTAAAACCGCTTCGTACGTGTATTTATGTGCACTGTCGGACACTGTTAGCGCGAACACGGCGTCGACGCTTTCCAGCATGGGGGATATACGTGCCAAACGAACGAAGGACATGTGAAAAACCAAGAGAGACGGCAAGAACTACGCAGTAACACTGGATAAGTAACTCCTTGTGCACGTAGAAGTCACGTAATATAGTCCGATTTGCAATAAATAAGTTCTGCTTTACTCTTTCTGCTCATGAATATGTGCAAAGATGCCTATTCAAATCATCAACCGCACGCTTCAAATCTTAGCAAATAGAGAGAAGTCAGAGAACAGGTGCCCGATAAAAACTGCCCGACATAGGAAATAATAAAAAAACACACCTTTCGCAGTCCACGTACTTTATTTCTTACATTCGAATGTTTTAATTTTAACCGATCGCAAAGATGCACAACGGAGTCATTTTCATTGAGACAGGACGGGCATATTAGCAATATATAAGCGCCACCGCAATTTTGAACACACTCTACATTCTTTTCGATCGTTAGTTTGCTTAGAATCGTCGCTCGTTTTCACATACCTCCCTTGAAACAGAGGTTTTGGGCCTGAAATAGAGCGAAGTTTAACATCGTTCAGGGGTAAAGAAAAATGCTGTAACTAAAGCAATTACACTTTCACAGTACCGAAAAAGGTACATACTATCCGGTACAACCGAAATGACAAAAGTTATTCATGTTATTTTCCGGCGAAGAGTCAAAATTCACGCGTGTTTTCCCATAGGAATACACAGGGAGGCTGGAAATGTAGACTGCATGTTGTCTGCTTCAATTTGCAACCGGAAGTCCCGTAGACACTAGCGCCAGCTGAGCCTCTAGCGTTTATTGTAATAACTCTATGGTTTCCACGGACCCCGAGCTCCGCAGGGGGCGCCTGAACATTAGGTGCTAGGTGCTTGGTGAGTAGCGTTTTCAGGGACGCCAGCCACGTGGGCCACCATGGCCGCTTGAAGGGGGCACCTACTGAGTGGCGTCACTACGAACCCCGTGCCATGTGGGTTCGCCCACCGACTCCTGGCTGTGCTTGGCTTAACCCGTGTCGGAGGAAAAGGTGACCCTGGTGGTTGAGCTGAGCCCGGGGTATGTTTGGACCCTTCGGGGCCTCCCGCGCGAGGCAATACACCGCTTTTGTTCTGCTTCTCGTAGACAGGTGTCCTGGATTTGCCCGACCACGATGATACCGTCAATCGCCTCTTCTACCCTCTCCATCTTTCTTTCACTTTTCCCCCCACCTCTTTCTATTTTCTTCTACACTCTCCTCCTTCCCTTTTCACCTTTTTAGGTGGCAAGGGCCAAGCTTGAGTGGAAACAGGTCCTGTCCCTGCAGCCACACTAGGGTGTAGTGCCCGGGCAGCACTGGTAGAGTAATTGTGTCAGCCAAGCCTTTCTTGCTATGGCGCATTACCTACCCCCTTGTTGGGCTCCGTGGTGGGCGGTGCACCCGGGCACTAAATTTCCTTCCCACCTGTATTGGTTCGCAAACTAATAACCCTCCTGATCGGGCCCCAAAAAGGGTCCGCACTGAAATGCCGTTTCTATTGGAGATGTATTTTGTTTACGAAAAGTTTCCAAGATTCCCATTTTTACATTCTGAAAAAGAAGAGCCACTGGAAAAACTGTCCCCCTTCCTTGTAGCCAAGGTACAAGAAGGCGTTGTTGGTAGGAACTTTCATGCAAAAAGTGGCGTCCGGAGGCCACTTTGTGGAGATCAGTACAACACAGCAGAGTGATGCCCTCAGGGCTCTCAACTCTGTGTCCGTCTACATAGTCACTGTCACTCCGCACCGCAACCTGAACACTGTCCACGAAGTTATTTCCGAAAACGATATGCTGGACACATCGGATGCAGAGCTGGTGGAGGGCCTCTCTAGCCAAGGAGTTGTCGCTGAGCGACGAATCCCTTTTCTTCGTGATGGCACACAACAAAAAAACGAAGCACATCCTTCTAACCTTTGAAAGTACCACTCTCCCTGCGACAGTAAAGGCAGGCTACCTCAATGCAGAATCTGATCTTACGTGCCGAACCCCCAATGGTACTTCAAGCGCCAGGGTTCGGCCATGGGTCACGTAGCTGTCGGGGGGCCGACACACGTGCTAAGTGCCCAAGCAAAGATCATGTTGCCGAAAACCGTGACAATGAGTCAAGATGTGCGAACTGCGAAGGTAGCCAACCTTCGTACTCGCGTTCTCGCCAATCTCTTGAAACAAGAAAAAGAAATACTGAGGCTCAAAGCCAAAAAAAACACAACTTACATAGAAGGAAAGAAAATATGTTCTTTCTTATTGAAGGGTGGATATGTCTAGGTCGTGCGCAGGGGACCTGCACGACCAGTGACGATATCGACGGGAACCCAGACGTGTCCGTATGATCTGTGGGTCTTGTCGAAGTCCCCTCATAAACCCACAGGAACGGTGCCAGTGGCACCACCGGGTCCCAAGCCCACTGTAGATGCTGGCTCACGAGCATCCACTTGAGAGCAGGGGAAAGCTACCCCTGCGTCTTTCCCTCAGGGTCGGGGCCGGCCACCCCGCACCTCTTGTCCGAATAAGACTGGTGAGCCATCACGACAGTCGATTCCCCAGGGGTGGCCGTCGGCGACGCGTGAAGAGCCCATGGACGAGAGTGGGCCCAGATCTGACGAGGAGGCTCCGACCTCAGGATCGGAGTCCTCTTCCTCTGCCCCCAGTGACTCCACTGGGAGGCAGACAGATACGTCATAAAAGAAAAACGCTCCACGTGTAAAAATTTATTTTAAATTGTAATGTAGGAGAAGCGCAAAGGTCAACTCACTCACGCTGTAAAAGCACGGACACCAGAAAAACGGTCACCGACGTCCCGCTGAATTACAACTCAAGTTGTATTTTTGCATTCTTTATTTTTCTTTTACCGGTATTATAGGTGTCATGTCTCACTTCGTTCTCTTCTGTACAAAACAAATAGCAATGTCTATCGCACATCACCTTCGAGAGTCAAGATATAACAATTACTTTTCAGTAAGCGTTATGGATGGATTTTCAGTAAGCGTTATGTATTTTAAACCATGGTGGCGTCGTCTTATGTTTCGTTCTGTTTTTTTAATTATATTTGTTCCTTATTTTTTATTGCTATAAGTAAACACATGGGTGTCATGCAACAGAGTTGTCAGGGCCCTCTTCGTAATAATGATGACGTGAACATATTTCTTGATAAGCTTCGTCCGGTGGCACTCTGTTTACAAGACACTCACTTCAATGACAATCATGCACAGATCTTACGTCGTCACCACGTCTTTATGACGGATCGCCTTTTCTACATTCCTTCTGGTTGCGTTGCAGTAGTAGTGCAGAGTGGGGTGTGTGTGCTTAAGTACCTCTTCGAACAACACTTGAGGCAGTGGAAGTTTGTGTCCTCTTTGATCGCCTCATCACCCTTGTATCGCTCTACCTTCCACCTATCAGTCCATGGCATCTCCATGAACTCCAAGATCTCGTAGATCAGCTGCCCAAGCCTTGTTTAATCTTAGGTGATTATAATACAAGATGGCTGCCGAGGCGCACGCATGTGCGCGCTGCTCCCAGCCGATTCGTGGCCGGTCGCAATATTTGCCTTGTGCGTCTTGCAAAATGCGCTTTTATTGCAAGTGCATAAAAGTTCAAGCCGATGAATACAATTTCTTCATGGAATCCGGGAACAGCAAGTACAAATGTAATCAGTGTATGAAGCGACGGGATCCTTCGACAGCGGAGCTTATCAGCGAGGCCGGCATCGGAATCACGCACCCCGAGGATTCTGCGGCTCTTTTGGAATCTGCAGACGCTGTCAACGGTAATTCTTCTGCAAGTATTATCCAGTTGATTCAGTCAATGGCGAGTTGACTGGAAGAGCTTACAAGCGAAGTGCGGGAGCTTCGAGTGGAAAACATTTCGCTTCGTGACGCGGTGCGTGACCTGCGGGATTGTGTCTGTGGGAGTGTAGAATTCCCAGCACTGCCCAAAGGCAGCGACTTCCCAGCTCCGTCCACGGGTAGCTTCGCATCAGCTGTTATCACAGGCACAAGTGCATCGCGTGCTGGCGTACCGCTACCGAAGGTCCATGCTCGACCAAAGTCTCCTGGTCGTCATCAACGTACGGTCGTGCACCGCTCATCCGACCCGGAGAGGCAGACGCAGAGGCCTCCAACCACAGTTGGCACAGCTAAGCAGTCCGTGCTGAAGACCGCCCCGAGACCATCGGCAGTGACGGGTCTCTTTGTCTCCCGTCTGGCTGCGAGCACCGAAGCATCGGATGTGCAAGGTCTTCTGGCAGAGCTTGTTGGGGACAAGACTGTCGTCTGCACCAAACTGAAAACCAGGTATCCGACGTACAGCTCTTTCCATGTCTCTTTGGACAAGGACTTGTTTAAACTTTTGAACAAGCCTGAGGTGTGGCCTGTTGGTTCCGTCTTCCGTCCATTTTATGGCAAGTTGTCGCGTTCACGGCACTTTGATGATTCTAATATTGTCCAAGCTACCCCCAATGATGGCGCGGAAAACTAACTTGTACTATAAAAATACGAGAGGTCTCAGAACCAAAAGTGAGGAATTTTTTGGTAATGCCCTTTCCTGCGACCATGACATCATTTGTCTGACGGAAACGTGGCTAAATGAATCTTGCACTAGTAGCTCTTATTTTCCAAGTCAATTCTCAGTATTTAGAACAGACAGAAACTACACTGAACTTGTTAAATACGGTGGTGGTGTTCTAATAGCGTGCAAGTCTGATTTTTATCCGATTAGGCGTACAGACCTTGCGACGTATGGGGAATGCGTCTGGGTGGAAATACCAGCATCGGATGGCTTAAACTACCTTGTTGGCTGCTATTATTTTCCGCCGAATTCCGACGTTTGTATTTTCGCAGACCATTTTGCAGAAATAGAGAACCGAATTGATTTTTCAAAGTACAAAGTACACGTTTGCGGCGATTTTAACCTTCCAAAGGTCGACTGGTTATCCGGCCTTGTCCAGAGTGACTGCGCTGTAGTACGAGATAAAGTACAGTGCCTGACCAATTTTATCTAATTTAACGGGTTGCATCAGCACAATACGATACGAAACTGTGCTGGAAATGTTTTAGATTTGATCATATCGAATGTACCCGCCTTCGACGTGAAAGAGACACGCGAGACGCTTGTTCCGGTCGATTATTTTCACCCTCCGTTTACACTATGTTTCTTTTTATAATTTCAAATACTACGTTAGCAGTCACTACCTAAGTTTATCTATACGCGTGGCGATTATCTCGGCCTATACAATCGTCTTCGTGGCTATGATTGGTCGTGCCTCTTTCACCTTATGGACATTAATTCTTGTGTCGAATTGATAACATCAACTGTCCAGCGGGCTATGGAAGAATTCATACCTAAACAGTGTCCAAGGAAATCAAAATTTCCTAAGTTGTTTTCATCTGTCCTGAAATATTATATCTGTAAAAAGCAGCATGACCACAAACTCTATAAAAAGTCAAATTGTAAATATTGGTATCAGAGGTTTTCAGTCTGCAGAGCAATAGTTAAGAAGCTTTATTCTCGAGATGAAGCTCGTTATCACAGCTGTATGGAAAACAATTTTAAAAAAGAACCAAGTTGCTTTTGGAATTATGCTCGGGACCAAAGTAAGGATAGTGTCAGCACTTCTGTGTTAAAAATTGACGATAAGATTTTATGCAAGCCACAAGAAGTGAGCCAAGCATTTGCTAATCACTTTAGCTCTTGCTTTTCGGAACGTGAGAGTATGCCTAATAATTTTGAATTTGAGGGTTTTGTTGACTCCTTAGCATACCACAGTGTAACCGAGGATGAGGTGATGTGCTCGATCCGGAAGCTCAAACCAAAACTTTCAACTGGCTGTGATGACATTCCTAATTTTATTATCAAAGGATGTGCTGAAATATTTATACCTATCCTGACACATATATTTAATCTGTCCTTACAACATGGGGTTTATCCTTCTCGGTGGAAAGTTTCAAGTCGTAATACCAGTTTTCAAGTCAGGAAACCCTTGTCATGTCAATAATTTCCGCCCTGTGTCTCTTCTTTGTGGCTTCTCAAAGGTTTTTGAGGTGGCGGTGTATGAACGCTTGTACGCATGTTTTAAACAAAAAATTTCACCTTTGCAACACGGATTCCTCAGGGGGCAGATCAGTGGAAACGAACCTAGCTACTTTCCTCGGTCATAGTAGTCCTGCAGTATGCAACCGTGGTCAGGTGGACACAGTTTACTTTGACATGACCAAGGCATTTGATAAAGTTGACCACCAGATACTTTTGTTGAAATTAAAAGAATACGGACTATGCACCTTGTATTGCACATGGTTTGAAAGTTACCTTTCAAATCGCCAAAACTTTGTTAGATTTTTAAATTGTGTGTCGGAGACATTTGCATCTTTATCTGGCGTACCCCAAGGTTCTAACCTTGGACCACTCCTTTTTTTGATATATGTTAACGATCTACCTCTTCCATCAGAAACTCGAAAGTGCTAATGTTCGCCGATGACTTTAAGCTTTTCCGTGTCGTTGACAACGTAAATTACTGTATTCAGATACAAAATGACATCCTCTCCGTTCAACATTGGTGCATAAAAAATAGGCTTCAACTGAATCCAAAAAAGACTGTAGTAATGTGTCTTACTAGGAAGAAGGAGAGCATAGTCTTCGACTACACTATATTTGAAGAGCAAGTGCTGCGGGTTCTCTATGTACGGGATCTTGGTGTCTTTGTGGACTCGAGATTGCATTTTCGCCTCCACGTCTCTCGCATTGTTGGTCAAGGACTTCGCCAACTGTGTGTAATTTCGCGGCTGACGAAAAAATTTCGTCGCTCTGAGTTTCTTTTATGTCTGTATTGTGCTTTGGTTAGATCACGCCTCGAGTTCGCGTCTGTGGTTTGGAACTCTGTAACAATGTTACATAGTAATCTTATTGAAAACGTGCAGCGTAAGTTTATAAGAATTTTATACGACCGATATATTGGCCACCGCCGTTTCTACAATTACCATTCCCTGCTCACTGACCTCGGTCTAGTGCCTCTGCACGATAGACGAATTGCAAAAGACATGCATTTCCTGCGTCAAATTGTGCATGGTTCTCTTGATAGTGCCAAACTGCTGATGTCGCTGAGGTACCGGGTACCGTCAGGGAGGACATCAAAGTGTAGAGGTACGTTTTATTTTGATGTGCGGGCCACTTGCCCATTGACGTGTCTGCAACAGACTCACGATGCCTTTTTCGGTGAAATAGACATTTTCGCCTGATTGTGTTTTTATGCCATAGGTGTATGTATCTCTGTACAGGACAGTGCACTGCTTCTCAGGCCACTTGGCTGTTTGCAGGCACGCAAATAAACCTCATCACCTCATCATCATCATCTATAATGCCCACCATCCTTTCTGGGGAAGTTCTCGTCAAGATTCCTGCGGTGCAGTTATTGGCGGTGGAGTTATTGAACGGCTCCTATTGTTATCTAGACTCTGTCTTTTAAATAAGAGAGAACCAAGCTTTTTAAGCTCTGCTCATAACACCTCCACATTAATAGATCTTTCCATGTCATCACCATCTTTCATGCATTTCGTGGAAGGTTTTAAAAAATCATTTTCGAAGCGATCACTTCCCCATAAATTTTGAAACCGTCATACCTCTTCCTTGGCTTTCGACCCGCCTTCCAAGATGGTAGCTTGGGAAGGCCGACTGGGCTCTGTTTGGTTCAGAAGCAGTGTTTCACCCCTCTTTATTCACTAGTATGTCTGCAGAGTAGGTGACAATTTATATCACTGAATGTTGAATTAATGCTGCTCCATCGTCTATCCCACAAACATCTGGTAAGCTCCCCAGGAGATGGGTTTGTGGAGCGATGAGCGTACAACCACTCGAAAGAAACAAAATAGGGCTTGGGAATTTTCCGCCGATATCCAATGCTTCTTATCCTAATCAAATTAAAAAAAAAACAGAGCCAAAGCTCGATGCACGAGAAAACAAGCCAAAACGACATCGTGGGTTAAATATATCTCAGCCCCAAATTGCTTTGTAGCATTGGAAGAAGTGTGGGACCACCTGCGGGAGGTCCGAGGAGATTACGATTCCTTTCGAGCTTCTCTTTTTTTCCTCCTCCTCTGTATCGCTCAATGATCTAGCAAACGTCCTTGGCGAATATTTTCAGCCGATCAGCAGTTGCTCCAATTTCAGCGCAAAGTTTAAGGAATCCTAGTCTATTGCTGAAAAGCAGTCAATCTCCATGTTAGGGTCTGCCACTGTTTCATACAACATGCCATTCACTATGGGTGAACTCAAAGTAGCACTTGCTAGAGAAAAGCAGGTTTCGCCAGGCCCAGACAAAATTCATAATGAAATGCTTAGACACCTGTCCCCTGAACCACTTTGCCATTTACTGACGTTTTTTTAATTACTTATAGATACAAGCTGCGTTCTCTGATTGCTGGAAATGTGCTCATGTTATACCTCTCTTCAAAACATGGCAAAGATTCGTCCATCCCCACAAGCTACCGCCCCATCGCACTGACTAGTTGCCTGGGGAAGACATATGAAAAGATCATCAATCGGCGTCTTCTTTATTTTTTGGAGGCTGAAAACTTTTTATGTTAACCAGTGGGGATTTCGAGGGGGACGATCAACCACAAATCACTTGGTTCGTTTTAGAAACCCTTATTCGTAAGGCATTTGTGCACCGACAACATTGTGTTTCGGTATTTATTGACATGCAAAAGGCATATGATACCGCATGGCGGTATGGAATCATTCGAGATCTGTACAACTGCGGTGTGCGTGGCCGATTGCTTCAGTGCATACAAACATTCCTAACTGAATGAGCCTTTCAGGTTCGCTTAGGTGGCACACTGTCAGATATATTTTGCAAAGAAATTGGGTTCCCTCAAGGAGGAGCCTTAAGCGTTACCTTTTTTGCTGTTAAAATCAAGTCTTGCAAGGCTGATACTACCATTGGTATCTTATTTTCTTGATGTAGACAACATGCAGATCTCCCTCTCTTCATGTCCCCTCACCTGTTGTGAACGGCAACTACAACTCACTATCAACAAGATGAACGAGTGGACGGATTAAAGCGGTTTCAAGTTCTCTCCCGAAAAATACTGTTTGTGTTCCCTTTTCACTGTGCCTGGAATAGTCTTTGGACCCCAGTTTGCATCTCAATAACATAGACATGTCTGTTCACCAGGAACGCAGATCTCTCGGTGTAATCTTTCACAGGGTGCTTACTGTTGTGCCACATTTGAAGGAGTTGAAACGCAAATGCTTAAGTTATTTAAATGTTCTCGAGGTGTTGTCCCACTGTTCCTTGGGATCAGAGAGGCGAAGCCTCTTACGATTATACAACTCAATAGTTCTGTCTCGCCTTGACTACGTTGCAGTCGTGTACAATTCGACACGATCTTCTACTGTTAAGATGCTAGATCTAGTTCACCACTTAAGGCTCAGACTTGCCTCCGGCTCATTTCGCACATCACCTGAGTTAAGCCTAAATGCCAACACGAATCAGATGTCGCTTGAGAAACGCAGACAGTACCTGGGTCTTTCTTATGCTTATCGGGTATATTCTAATCTACAGCACCCAGTTTACAGTGCCATTCATACCTGTCGTTTCTTTCGACTTTTTGAAAACAAGCCAAAAAAAGTACGGCCACTCAACTATCACATTCAAAATTTCTGTGCTTCCCTATATGCTCCACTTCATGAAGTTCACGTGCTAAAATAGAGGGACAGAGTTGGTCCTTTGGGCGAAGTCCTAATCGTATGGGACTGGACATTTAAAAAAAATTAAACGGGTTACCTTCCGACAAGTTCTCCAGAGGAATTTCCTTTTATTGCCGAAGACATATAGAGGTCACACAGAATTCTAGACTGATGGGTCGAAATACTCGTCTTTTGTTGGCTCCACAGTATATTTTGGTTCCTTCATAAAATCTCTTCAACTTAACTGTGTGGCAAGCATATTTACTGCAGAGCTCTATGGCATATTATCATCTGTTGATCACATAATAAAACAAAATATAAATAAAGCTATTCTCTTTGGTGATTCTCAAAGCGTGTTACTGGCTGTGTCATCACTGCTCCCTACAAGGAATATTCTTACTCTACATGTACGAGGTAAATTATATGGAGCCCCCAACTCTGACATGACATGAAATTTTGTTGGGCACCAAGTCATGTCGGGATTCCAGGGAATGAAAAAGCCGATAGATTGGCTGCATCTGTTAAGGATTTAGTAGCAACTTGTGGCTTACCTCATCAATATTTGAAACCGCTTTTGAAGAAATCACTCTTGATGTCATTGCAGTTGCAGTAGGACAGAGAGTATGACAATACGTTTCATGACATTAAGCCCATGTCGGCACTGTAGGAGAGCCCGTTTCACGGGGAACGGCGTGTAGAGGTTCTGCTCTGCCGCCTGATGATTGGCCACACACGCTTGACGCACTTGCACCTTCTTCGTTAAGGAAATGTGAAGCTCAGTGCCCATTGTGGAAAAGGATTTACAGTGTTACACATATTAAGCTAATGCCCATTTCGCCATCAACTGTGCCGGTCTAACTTTCCTTAAACCTTAAGAGGTTAACTTCCCTTTCATTCAAGGTTTTTCCTTGGTGACTGCCCTTTAGTTTCTTTTCACCGTGTTCTAGACTACCTAAAGAAAACTGGCTATTTACGCCAGTTGTAATTTTTTGTACAGTTATCTTAAACCGTTTTGCAAGCTAAACAACATTCAATTGACGCGATATGGCCTTCGTTGTCGATGTGCCACTAAAACCCTAATCATCTTCATACCTATGCACCAAATCAGTTTCGCCGCTAAATTTAGCAGTAAAGTTGATATCACGATCTACGCACTACTTCAGTTTCTGCGCAAAATAGACGGAAAAATTAACCTCATGTGACCCATTCACCAAATCAGTTTCCCTGCTAAATTGACGTAAAACTTGTGTCACAAGACCTGACGGCAAGAGACCTACAGACAAGTTAAGTTTACCCGCCGAATTTAACGGAACATTTATGCCACGTGTTCAATGCGCCAATTCAGGTTCCTTGCTTTATGTAGCGCAAAAATTTACGTCGTGTGCACTTTGCACCAATTCAGTTTTCGCGCTATATTAAAGGCAAATTTACGTCACATCACCTATGCACCTATTCAATTTACCCACTAAATTTAAACAAAATGATGCCACCTGACTTGATGTCACGTTAACTACCGATATTTCAAGTTCCGAGCAAAATTTCGCCAAAAAGATTGCCGTCATTACCTATGCACATATTCAGTTTCGCCGTTTAATTTAGCAGATAAGTTGACGTCACGATCTATGCACAAATTCAGTTTCCCCGCTAAATATAAAGAAAAAATCACGTCATGTGACCAATGGGATAATTCAGTTTTCTTTCTAAATTGGCGTAAAACTTGGTGGCACCTGACTTGACATCACCGGAGCTACAACAAGTTCTTAGTGGAAATTTTATGTCACGTGACCTATGCACCAATTTAGGTACCCCGCAAAATTCCGCAAACAAATTGATATCACCTGACTTGACGTAACGGGATCTACAGAAAACTCAGGTTCCCCGCTAAATTTTGCGAAAAATTTGATGTCACGATTTTTGCAATATTTTAGTTTCCCCGCCAAATCGACGGAAGATTTGACATCATGTGACCCATGCACCAATTCGGTTTCGCCGCTTAATTTATCGATACTTTGACCTCACGATCGATGCACTAATTCAGTTACCACCGCTTAATAGATTGTAAATTTTAAGTCATCTGACCTTTCCACCAATTCAGTTTTTCCGGTATATTTAGGACAACTTTAAGTCGGATGACCAATGCACCAATTCAATTTCCCAGCTAAATTTCGCGAAAAATTGATTTCACCTGACTTGAAGAAACAGACCTTCAGAATATGCATGTTCCCCCTAAATTTTGCCGAAAATAGTGACGTCACTACCTATGCACCAATTCAGTTTCCCTGCTAAATTTGGCGTAAAACTTGATCGCACGTCACCTGAGGCCACGCGACTGACAGACAGGTTCCACTTCTCCGCTGAATTTAGCGGAAACTTATATCACTTGGTCTATGCACAAGTACAGGTTCCCCGCTATATGAAATGGAAAATTTACATCATCTGACCTTTCCACCAAATCAGTTTTCTCGCTATATTTAGGACACGTTTACGTCACGTAACCTATGCACAAATTCTATTTCTACGCTAAAGTTTGCAAAAAAATACTGAAACATGACTTGATGTCACGGGACCTACAGAAAATTCCAGGCTCTCCGCTTAATTTCGCGGAAAGAAGTGACGTCAAAAACTATACACCAAATCACATGCGCCACTACATTTTCGGAAAAGTTAACGTCGCGATTTATGCATTTAAAGGGCCCATGAAACAAATGTTGGGCAGGGATAAGTCAATTTAGATTGGTATTTTACTGATAGCACATCATTCAGTGGGACAAAATAAAAATAATGGTGGAAAGTCAAGAACCTGACTTTCGGAACGAAAATTTGGAAACACAGGAGACTATTTTGTACCTCCTTCCATTCGTAAGCTTTCTGCCTTTTCACTGTGATACATCCGCAGTCCCCAAAGCGCGTCACCGGGTCCGAACGCACGTCACACGACACCGGGCTTCCCGTATTCCCATCACCCCTAAGCTGACATTCCAGTGGAAGCTACGGGCTTGCCAGACCAATCAGCCTCCTCTCTTTCATCACCTGACCTCATTCTCTGCGAATCATGCGCAAGAGAGTGTGATCACGTGGCAAAAGTGTGGCTGGCCCAACGAGCGCGTACAATCCACATCACTGTCAGCTTCAGGGTGAACGGGGTGGTTAACGCAACTTTTGTCTGAATGTAGATCGACGGGCTAATCTTCTAAGGGAGAACGTCTGTGTCCGGGTACACAAACGAAAGTCCGAGCAAAAGAAGAGTCCTTCCATTTCGCCTTCTTGAACTGTTTATTGCAATGCGCGATTTATTAGTTGAGGAAGAAAGCGAAACCGAAAAAAGTGAGAAAGTGAAGTCGTTTTTTAACCGCTTTAATCGTTTTCGCGCTAAATAGACAAAATAATACATCATGTGACCCATCCACCAATTCGATTGCCCCGCTAAATTCCTGTTAATCTTGATGCCACGTGTCCTGACGTGACGGGACCTACAGACAAGTGCAGTTGCCCCGTTCAATTATTCGTAAAATTTATGACATATGACCTATGCACCAATTCAAGTTCTGAGCTATACGTAGCGGAACATTGCTGTCATCTGGTCTTTGCACCATTTGAGTTTTCCAGCTATATTCATAATAAATTTACGTCGCATCACCTATGCACCAATGCTATTTCCCCACTAAATTTTGTAAAAAAATTGATGTCACCTTACTTGACGTCACGGGAACTACAAAAAATTCAGGTTCTTCGCTAAATTTCGCGGAATAAAGTGAAGTCACTACCTATGCACCAATTAAGTCTTGCCGTATAGTTTGGCGGAAAAGTTGACGTCACGATCTGTGCACTAATTCACTATCCCCATTCACCAATTCAAGTTGCCTGCAAAATTCACGTAAAACTTGATGGCACGTGGCCTGATATCACGGGACCTACAGACAAATTAAGTTCACCCGCTAAATTTAGCGGAAAGTTTATGTCACAAGACCAATGCGCCAATTGAGGTTGCCCGCTATATGTAGCGTTAAATTTACGTCATCTGACATTTGCACCAATTCAGTTCTTGAAAAATTTAAGAAAAATGTACGTCTCATGACCAATGCACCAATTCTATTTTCCCGCTAATTTACGCAAAAAATTTAATGTCACTTGACTGGACGTCAGGGGACCTACAGAAAATTCAGGTTCTCCGCTAAATTCTGCCCCAAAAAGTAACATCACAACCCATTCACCAGTTCAGTTTCGGTGTTAAATTTAGCGGAACAGTTGACGTTTCGATCTATCCACTAATTCAGTTTCGCCGTTAAAGAGACGGAAAAATTGAAATCACATGACCTATGCACCAATTTATTTCCCCGCTAAACTTTGCCAAAACGTTCAGGTCACCTTCCTTGACGTCACGGGACCTACAAAAAACTCAGGTTCAATGATAAATTTCTCAAGAAAAAAAGTTATGTCTCTACCAAATTTGGCGGAAATTTTGACGTCAAGTTGTATGCACTTGATCAGTGTTATAATAATTAAACGAAAAAATATACATAATGTGACCCATCATCAATTCAGTTTTCCTTCTAACTTGGCGTAAAACTTGATGGCACGCAACCTGACATCATGGGACCTACAAACAATTTCGGTTTCCCCACTAAATTTAACGTAAAATTTATCTCACGTGACCTCTGCACCAATTTAAGTTCCCCGCTATATGTACCGGAAAATTTGCGTCTTCTGACTTTTGCTGCGATTCAGATTTCCCAGTATATTTAGGACAAATATACATCACCATGACCTCTTCACCAATGCATTTTCCCCGCTAGATTTTGCAACAAATTGATGTCCCCTGAGTGGACGTCACGGGACATACAGAAAAATCAGGTTCTCCGCTAAATTCCCTAAAAAAAGGTAACGTCCCTACCAATTCACCAGTTCAGTTTTGGTGCTATAACTGAGCGGAGAAGTTGACGTCACTATCTATCCACTAATTCAGTTTCCCTGCTAAATTGTCGCAACACATGATGGCACGTGACCGGACGTAACGGGACCTACAGGCAAATTCAGTTTCCACGCTAAATTTAGCGTTCAATTTATCTCACGTGACCTATGGACCAATTCAAGTTCCCCGCTATGTGTAGCGGAAAATGTGCGTCTTCTGACTTTTGCTCCAATTCAGTTTTCCAACTATATTTAGGACAAATATACATCCCATGACCTCTTCACCAATGTATTTTCCCCGCTAGATTTTTGCAAAAAATTGATGTCCTCTAACTGGACGTCACGGGACATACAGAAAATTCAGGTTCTCCGCTAAATGCCAATGAACAAAGTAACGTCACTACCTATTCATTAGTTCCGTTCCGGTGCTATAGTTTAGCGGAAAAGTTGACGTCACGATCTATCTAATAATTCAGTTTCCCTGCTAAATTGGCGCGACACTTGATCGCACTTGACCGGACGTAAGGGACCTACAGAAAAATTCAGATTCCCCGCTAAATTTAACGTAACATTTATTTCACGTGACCTATGCACCAATTCAAGTCCCACACTATTTGTAGGGGAAAATTTACATCTCCTGACTATTGCACCAATGCATGTTTCCCACTAGATTTTGCAACAAATTGATGTCCCCTGACTGGACGTCACAGGACCTTCAGAATTTTCATGTTCTCGGCTAAATTCCGCCGAAAAAAAAGTAACGTCACTACCTATTCACAAGTTCAGTTTCGGTGCTATAATTTAACGGAAAAAATGATGTCACGATCTATCCACTAATTCAGTTTTCCTGCTAATTTGGCATAAAATATGACGGCACGTGACTGGACGTAACGGGGCCTACAGGCAAATTCAGTTTTCCTGCTAAATTTAGCGTAAAATTTATCTCACGTGACATATGCACAAATTCAAGTTCCCCGCTGTATGTAGAGGAAAATTTGAGTGTCCTGACTTTTGCTCCACTTCAGTTTTGCCTCTAAATTTAGGACAAATTTACATGTCATGATCTATGCACCGATGTATTTTCTCCGCTAGATTTTGCGAAAAATTGATGTCCCCTGACTGGACGTCAAGAGACGTACAGAAAATTCTGGATCTCCGCTAAATTACGCCGAAAAATTGTAAAGTCACTTCCTATTCACAAGTTCAGTTTCGGTGCTATAATTTAACTGAAAAGTTTAGGTCACGATCTATCCACTCCCTATTGAAAAAGGCCAATATGAAGTCGGTTTATTGGAAATATTGTATTCTAATGAAGTTGATGGAAACCAATAAAAACTTATTGTTATCCGATTAACCCAATACGCACGATGGGAATTCTTATCGGAGCACAATATCCCAGTATAATGTGAGGTTATTGGTATACAACAGGATATTGGAGCACAATTTCCGGTTATTGGTATACAACACGATATCGGAGCACAATACCCCGATGTAATGCGCGGTTATTGGAAAAGAATACGACATCGCGTGCATATTGGTGGCCGACACGGACATACTGTACGGCCACACAATATATAAATATCGGTTGTCGACCAGGGGCCCAAAGGAGAATACAATATGACCATCGCGTGCATATACCTCAGAACAAATTCCAAGTTACCAACATGAATTAGGTCGGCATATACCGCGGATTAAGAGGAAACGTCACACAATATTGAGCGTTCGTGAAGCATCATGTTGATATCAGTATGCCCACATATACGACATCGCGTGAATGATAACGTAAAACAGCACGAGTTACCATACGGCAATACGCGAGAGAAAGATATTGGGTGGGGATACACACGTAACACAAACGTTCTGCGTTGCGAACACATTAACATTGATCGACAGTGCAAGTATGTACAGCTGTTGGTATGGCACACAGTACACAAAGCCTCGCGCGCTTGAAATGCTAGACAACCACCAAACCATTCAGAATAACTAACTGGAACACCCGCGACTTACCTTTCAATGAGATAGCCCAATAACGACGTGCTTATTGGAGTGATCGTTTTCCAACAAATGTTTATTGTAGTTGTTGTAATGCAACAAAAGCTGATCGCCGAAAAATAAACCCAACGTACCGCGATACAATTCGATGTTGCAACACAATATCACAATACCAGAAACTATCGGTGTTAGGACCCAAATCAAACACGATACGCCACAATGTGAGTTCGGATGATAAAATAATGAGGGTGAATAGGTTTGACAGGACACGTGCATGTAGTTCTTACGCGCATTTATCGATATTTACCCACCTTTCTGGTAATCCTACGTCGTACACAAAATCCACGACAACATGCGAGCACATTTTACCCACCACTCCTCGTCGCCTGTTTCACGAAATTCACACACTGTATAAAAACAGGACGTGAAAAGTACGTGCATTGGCGCCATCAAACGATACGTCACAGTATGGTGGCTAGAAGGACTTGGTGTCCGGAGCGAGCTCCCCCTCCCATTGGCAAGCGCGGGCCGTTTGAGGAAGACGTGGATAGGTGGCGCCACGACACCCTGGGATACCGAGACGGGTTGAGCCGAAGCGGGAGTGAAGCCGGTGAAGCGAGACAGAGAAACACAAGGACGCTTGGTGAGCGTGAGCATGTGCTGTAATTTGGCCGTGGAATGATTAAATGCAGTGACTTCTTGCGAAATGGCGGACGGGGCAGCGCCGAAGCGGTCGCAAGGAACAGGCACTGCTGTTTGCCTGCAGATGCAAGACAGGTTACCGCTCGGCTGAGCGAAAGTGCGCGTTATTTTCGGTGCCCAAAGACAGTGAACGGTTTCTTCTGTGGGACGCATAGATGAAGTTAAGCAAACCCTCAGCTCGGACCATTCAGCCTGCTTTGCGAGGCAGATTGATTCGCGGCTGCAATACTATGTGGCAGGATATGCAGCACGCAGATGCGTTTTACGCCTGAAGGCTGAAATTTGGCGATTGTAAGGCTTTCTGTTTGACTGATGCAATGACAGACACCGAGAATGCAGCATTTACTAAAGCAGTTAGTCGTGGAGGGCTGCTGTTTGTGTCCGAAAGGTGTTTATGCTGATTGACCACCTGGAGAAGGCTTTCATTATTGTTTCATTACCAGTACGCTTCACTCAGAGCATCCGTGATGTGCTCAGCTGTGTGAACTCGGGCTGCCCTCCAGTGGGATGTGAAACCCACAAGCATGATTTAACGCGTACAGTTATTAAGTTCTACATTGTGACGAGACTTCACTTCTATGTGAAATGAGTTAATCAGAAAAAAAAAGAGAAAAGTGCCACGGCAAACCTGTCGAAGCAGGGGCGGCTACAGTAGGCTGTGGTTTGACTTATGCAAGCTGCTTGCTCTTTACACCTGTGGGTGCAATACTGTATGACGCGCAATTATACCTCTTCGTATATATAAGAGTGTGAACGTAGGGCACTTGATTGGAATGTGCCCCCTTTGAACGAACACACTGCTGCCGGTGAGCAGAAGTGTGCAGTGTAGGTATAGCTGCTTAGTTTCTGTACAAGCTGTTACCTTGGTAGCATTATTAAACATTACTCTAAGTATATTGTGTGAGATATTACTGCCATTTTCGGAACGCTTTTATTTGCAGATGAAACGTGTTGAAATGACTTCTGTATTTTTTTTTCGTATAGCAATAACCTCAGGTAGGTGGATAAAGTACTAGTTTTGTTGTTTTCTGGCGTTGTGATTTTCTTACCATTTGTTATGATTTATTTTATCAAATATGGAATGGCCGTTTAGGAAAAGGAATGAAAAATATTTTCCTTTCAATGTGCCGTAAACATCATAGTCTGGCATCTAGTATGAAACTACCACGGTAGCTTCGAAAGAATGTGCCGAGCCTCATACGTTCGCTGGGGTGTTCCAGATTCACTCCTCATTGGTCTGGATAAAACCCAATTTTTCAGTGGCAGTAAAGTCGGCCGACTACATCGCTACCCAAAATGTCTAATGTAAACGAATTATTTTACGTGGGCTCAATATTTCGCAATTTAGGTCAAAGCTGAAGTTTTGGAATAATTCGTGGGTTCTAATTTTCGCCATGCGGTGGGATTTTAATATAGATCCCAATGTAATTACAATTTACCGGAATTGTTCGCGGGACCTATTTTTCGCGGAAATTAGGTACTTTAAGTCGTTTACAGTATACTGTAATCGACTAAATTTTTTGCGAGAACCTAATTTTCGCGAATCGCCTAATTCGCGAAAAATACATCTCGCGAACAATTCGGGCAATATGGGTACGCCACGGAAGCTACACTCGATTCGTGAAAATTAAAACCCGCGAATAATTTCAAAAATTCAGCTTTGGCCCGATTCGCGAAAGTTTATGAGCCCGCGAAAATTATGTCGTTTACAGTATATATAGTGAAAATCCTGTGGTCGGATCTGGCTATTCCAAGTATGAGACCTATAAATATAATTTCGATTTACACCCAGCAGCGCACAAAACAATACTGCTGGACTTTTGCTGGCAATGCAGTCAAAGCTACGGACGCTCATGCACTTCAAACACCGATCAAAGCTGCGCACTCGCGAGAAAACGCCAGAAAAGGTTGCCCTCGAGTATCGACAGAACGGTAGTCACCCTTACGTGGGACAGATTGAAATAAGCTAATTTTGTGAACGCTAGATTGGTGTGCCTAACAGTCGGGAATTCTGAATGCACATCAGCAGAACAATTCGAGATACAGCCCAACAGAAAACGAAACGCGCGACGATGCGCTGTGCGCTGAGGCGTCGCGCGGCCGCGCCACTCCGTATCCTGACGGCCCTACGTTCCACAGCGCCACCTACCTCGTCTTCCTCAAACGGCCCGCGCCTCGAGCGGCGCTCCGGACACCAAGTCCTTCTAGCCACAAAAGTCACAGTCTCGGTTTTTTAGATGAGTTTCTATGATTCCATCGTCAACCCGCGCGCGCGCCAGTTCGCGTTCCGGATGCACTTCCTCTGTTCGAAGGGCGCGAGCCTGCGCTGTAGCCGAAGCCAAGCATGGCCAAGCCGCCAAGCCGGGGAGAGAGCCGCCGGAGCCGCCAAGCTATGCGGAGGGCAAGTTCGTCTGCTTCTCGCGCAGGGGGTACCGGTGACGTCAGAACGCCGTGCCCTGATTGGCTGATCGCGGCGCCCCTATCTGAGCGTCGTCTGCTCCATTGCAACGTCGTCTGCGTCTTTCTTACCTTTCCTGCGACTTTCGGAAGTGCAGAGGCCAGATTCACAAAACCATGTTACGCCGAAAGAGTGCGTAAGACAAAACGTGAGAACAAATTTGTATTCACGAAACGAAATTATCGTAAGTTTTGCGCAGGTTACGACGGAATCCTACGACGATCAACTCAGCATGGCCGACAACGTCGCTCAGTTACTTGGTCGCGACGACCAGCGGACGTTTATTTTTGTACGTGCTCTTCTCACGCGTCACGACTACAAGCAGCAAGAAAAAAAGTAAAAAGTACTTGAAATAAACCACGACGAACAAGAACGCTGGATCCACAAACACCCGGGAAATGCTCCAACGGCCACGATTCCACTGACCCCGTCCAAGCGAGCTCGGCAGATAGGCCTAGCAGCGGCGCAGCGGTGCTCCGACGGTCCTTGGCCAAGACCGTCTGCCCACGACCGGATGGCGTGCTGAATTGAATATGCCCGCGCGACCCCTGTGAACCCTTCCCGTATTATACTTTGATCGCTGACCTCAATTTTAGATTAAGAGGTCAATCTCTTCCTCTTGTCATCTCCTTGTTTTCCGAGCGGTGACTCTCGCCGGTGAAAAAGCGGCGAATCTCCGACAGACGCCGGAAAGGTAAAGCAGCCATCGCTTTGACTAGCAGACGTAAAGCCGACGACGTTAACTGCGCCAACCCGCCGACGCCGTTAAAGAGTGAGGAGTCTCGCCGCACACGAAAGGAGGGAAAATGTATTTGGAAGGGAACTTGCGGACACTCTCGGTTCTTAGCAGACAAACCTCGGCGCCTCGGGACAACTCGCCAGCGAGTCTCTTGACTTCCCTCCTTGATGCGCGTCTGCTAGTTGTTCGACAAAAACAACGTACCGCTCGTGTTATTTCGTCTCCCCTCTCTGAAAGGCGATGTCGAGCTCGCTCGTAAAGACCTGTACTTCCGAAAGTCGCAGGAAAGGTAAGACAGACGCAGACGACGTTGCGAGCAGACGACGTTGCAAAGGAGCAGACGACGCTCAGATAGGGGGGTCGCGATCAGCCAATCAGGGCTCGGCGTTCTGACGTCACCGCTACCTCCTTTCTCATGCGCAGAAGACGAAAATGAGCCCACTTGCGAGGCGTATAGCCAAGCCGAGCCGCCGAGCATGCAACTGCGCAGCGGGGCGAAACCAGCACACTTTCAATCGCTTTGAAAGGTACGTATGCACGACTTTATTACTTGCAGCATAGAGTGCTTTGGTGTACACGGATCAAAGTAAACACCGAAGGACAGAAAGGTGACATGAAGTTTTGAAATCGCAGCTTATTTGAACGCGTGTCCCCTGTTGAAAGCCTCTAGCTGTGCCGCTGTGCTCTGCTGCAGGCGTCGTTTCGACTGCATGTACTCCAATGTAACGTTAGTCAGTGTTCACACTCGGCTAGTTTTGCTAGCTTGTTAGCTCATGTAAGAAATAGACGTAAAAACCAGCGCCACGTCTCTTTCGGATACTCAGCCTCCAGCCCCCTTCCTTCCGGCGTGCCTTCCGGCGTGCTGTCTGCCGCGACCGTTTGACGCAGTGGATTCGCGGGCTCGTTCGAAGAGGCGTTGTTTGAAGCTGACGAGTCGCCGAAGTGTTACCGGAGCTTCTCTTTAGGAAAGTCACGATCGACGCTCGGCTCTGTGCTCGTACTTTTTTCCTCCCGTTTAGACCATGGCTGCCGACCACTGATTTGTGGTGCCGACCCAGGCGAAAATTTTCAACTGGGTCCAATTGGTTCCAGTTGGAGCTGTCCAACTGGTCCCATTTGAAGTTGATCCCAGCTGGAATTGCTCCCAGTTACAACTGGTCCCAGTTGGAGTTGGTCCCAGTTACTGCTGGTGCCAACTCCAGCAACAATGAAACACGGACACAAAATGAAAAATTGACAAGGCTTTATTGTCAAAAACTTGGAGAAGAAAACTAAATAGTAGGTTCGGTGACGTATACGCTCCGGGTTTAGCCACTTGCTTGCGACGATTGAATAGCTTTTTCAGAGGTAGTATTCGTAAGGTGAAGGAAGATCGGCCGCTGGCGTCCATTAGTGAAGACGTCCTCAGCTTCTCTCCCCATCGCGTGAAGAAAGGTGCTCACCCGTGTTCCCGCGTTGCGCAGGTGAAGTCCTGATAGGATCCGGTAGCGCTCCTACCTTGCAGTCCAACATTTCCAATTGCCCCTGTCACGACAGTCGAACATCTTCGAGGTAGACCTCCCACCATTTTCGCCATTGTGCTCTCAGCGGCGGTTTTCTCTTCCGTCCGGTCCTTCCTGGGTGCTCTTCGATCGCTGAACTGCATCGTTCTGTCTTCGAAGTTCACCGCTGCCACTATGGTGAGTGTACAGTTGGGTCCAAAGAAGCGCAGCTGAAGTTTTCACATTTTCATAACGACGCCAACTTGAGCGATGGCGACTCTTTGTCTTCTCTACCGCGTCGTCCGTCCGACTCCGGCGTCGCATAGGCAGCGCCATCTGTCGACAGCGCGTACTACTAATCCGCACCCGCGTGCCACGGCGGCCGGCTTGCTCTGATCGGCCAAAAGATAAATTTATTTATTTAAAAAAAATAATAAAAAAACTGTAGGTATTTAAATAAATGTTTTAATATTTTTTTTTTAATTTTTGCACTAAATATTGATTAGGTAAACACGTTTTATGTCAGTAATTATGTTTTCCAATTAAAAAAAAATATTTAGTTAATTAAAATTTTATTATTTTTATAAATACATAAATGTACCTATTAATTAAAAATTTCCCTATTTGTATAAATCTGAAGATGTAAGTATTTTTAGTTTTCTTGATTAGCAAATTGTTGCCCCGTGGGAACTGGGAACGGGAAAACCATTTGAAGTCCGAGTGGGAATCGCTCCAACCAGTTACTTCCCTAACTGGTCCCAGTTCACTCCATTCTCATCTGGGAGTCAAACCAGTTGACTGCCAACTGGGAATGGTTAAAACCAGTTGACTCCCAACTGGGAATGTTTCAAACCAGTGGACCCCTCAGCTGGTCCCAGTTGGACTCCTATGTGTCCCAGTTGATTCCCAGTTGGGACCAGTTAGTCCCAGTTGAAACCAGTTGAGGTGCCAACTGGTCCCAGTTAGAAATTTTCGCCTGGGGACTGGCGCCGAACGAAGTTCAGAAACGCTAGCGAGTGAGTCAGATATTTGTGACGCCGCCCAACTGCGCAAAGCAAATAGTGTAAAAAAAAACAACTCGTTTGTTCTTTTCGTTGACCATTTGTCACCTCAATCAACGCAAAGTGAATCGCGGCTGTACGTCGGTCGACTCATCACTGTGCCTAGACTGTAGATGACTACAACGAGCCTTTTCTGTGTGATCTTATTCTGATATCGTTATATCTTGCTTTTTTATCTTGGCTGCACACTTGTAGACGACCTTTTCTACAATATTAAATCTTTGTCGACATGTCGCTGGTGCTTGAGACTCATTGTAAGTCAGTGTTTGCTCACGCCTTGGTGCACAAATTTCATGTTCAACATCAGGTATCTGAAGGACGCACCATGAAACCCTGTATTTTGTTCAGAGGTACCTCAACATACTGTATTAGAGTGCTGTTTTGTGTGTTGTAGTTTCGTACAAAACCAAATTCCACTTTGTTGGTAATATGCCCTATAACTGTTCACTATAATTTAAGTTGCAATGAGGCATTGGCCACGAGAGGTGACTCGGCCACCGTGGCCGAAAAATTCCTCGCATAATTTTTTTCACGGGTCATTTTGGGTGTTGACAAATTTTCTTGTGAATAATGAGTGTTATTCACATGTTTTTCTTCTACTTTTCATACAGGTACTTCAGTTACATAAACCCCAGCAAAGGGAGCAAGAGAGTCTCATGGGGTCTCACCAAGGATAACGGCATTCCTGCTCAAGTCCCGAGTCCTGTCACCAAACTTCACTGAACATAATGGTACATTCCCTTTCCTTAAGTGTTCCCTCTGAAATATGTTTTTCTGTTTTTTTTTGTTTTTTTTGTAAAAAGGTTAGTACGACGTTTAAACACCCAAACGTTCCTAAATGGTTTCGGTACCAGACAATGGGGTGTCTTAGGCCCGCTTCAAACGGGGCAACTTCTCCAGCAATTTAGGGGTTGCTGGCGGGTTGTTTCCTAGCTTTTCCTAGATCGACAAAAACTGCTGAGATCGGGTCCGGCTCGAAGAGGATGAGCAACTCACACAACTCGGAGACGTTTAAAACGGCAGCAGCCAATCAGGAATCAATATTTTCACACGACACCCCTGTGGTGGTGATGATGACAACTGAAAACTTAGTTCTGGTTTGAAATGGATCGTTTTTGGAAATAAACTGTTTCAAAACGATGAGTTAGTATTCTCAGCCCAATTTAAAGATATAAAAACATGTTTTTTTATATAACTGTGCATCTAAATAGTGCAAAAAAAAATAAAACTTCATTATGATAATGGCAAGTCGTAGCAACTCGGTTTCTGCGTGTGAACGCGGGCGGCCCGTGTTGCTGGTGTTGCGACGTCAAGTTGCTGGGTGAAATTGCCCCGTCTGAAGGGGGCCTCGTTGCTTGGTAAAATTGCCCCGTTTGAAGCAGGCCAAGAAGGCCCGCTTCTGACGGGGCAATTTCACCCTGCAACTTGATGTCGCAACACCAGCAACACAGGCCACCCGCGTTCACACGCAGGAACTGAATTGCTACGACTTGCCATCATCTATATGAAATTTTATTTTTCTTGCACTATTTAAATGCATAGTTATATAAAAAAAACATGTTTTTATATCTTTAAATTGTGCTGAGAATACTAACTCATCTTTTTGAAACAGTTTATTTCCAAAAACGATGTATTTCAAACCAGAGCCAAGTCTTTAGTTGTCATCATCACCACCACGGGGGTGTCACGTGAAAATATTGCGTCCCTGATTGGCTGCTGCCGCTTCACACTTCTCCTAGTTGTTCAAGTTGCTCGTCCGTTTCCAGTCAAACCCGATCTCAGCAATTCGTGCTGATCTGGGAAAACCTAGGGAACAACCTGCCAGCAACCTCAAAATTGCAGGAAAAGTTGCCCCATCTGATGCAGGCCTTAGGGAACTGAAATCAAGGGTAGTGGAGGTCTAGGTTAAAGCCCACGTGGAGACTTCTTTTTTTTTATTATTTTTTGCTTTTTTTAGTACAAGATTTATATATATATATATATATATATATATATATATATATATATATATATATATATATACTTGTTTTTTAGAGTTTTAGTGTATAGACGCATAATTTACAGACTAATTCACATTCAGAAGTACTTTTATTCACACCCTGTGGCTCCCTAGTGCTTGTAATAGCTTCTTGGTGAGCTATTGCTAGCTCTGCAAAGGGAGGGGCATCTTCCCACCCTTTGCAGGCTGTAAAGCTGTGGCTTGCGCAGGTCTAGCAGGTCGCACCTCGCTCACTGGCTCATCACGAAGCACAAGTGCTGCATGAGTCGGACCACACCGTAAGGCCATATAGGGTCGAATCGCAGCACTTGGGACCATTCGTCACTGCACTCAGATATAGATGGTGGCATGGTCGGGGCATGAAGCAGGTGTACAACTTGGAAATGCTGATCTTCATCACATTTGAAACACATTTTTTATTACTTTTGTGTCGAGTTGTCAACATTTTAAGGGTAAGAAAACAAGCCGCAGCGAGAGCAAAAAAAAGAAAAATTGAAAGCCGCTCTTACTGAGAATTTTTTACGAACACTATACTCCGTTTCACCTGATGTTGTACCGCAGCGTAGGCTAGAAGTGCGAGCTCTTAGCGTTGGTAGCTGCCCTTAATGCACGAGAGCTTGTGCCGCCGAGATCTGCCCCAGAGCAAGGAGCTTTGGGGCAGATCTCGGCCCCAGAGCTCCTGCTCTGGGGCAAGGAGCTCTGGGGCCGCGGCTTCCTATACTCCGTGAAACAGAGTATAGGAAGCCGCGGAGCCTAATTAAAACGCTTCTAAAGGTGAATTAGCATATAAATTATGTGCTAGTGCCTCAAAAATCGAAAAAAAAACAATTTAAATGTAAGTAATATGTGTAAAAATATACACCAGGAGGACTTAGACCAGAACTACACAGTCTGTAAGTTTGAAATTTGATACCTTAAACCACTCTGCCACCACCCAATTTTATTTCCAGGTCGTTTATTGAGGTATATGAATTTCGTTTGCACCTGTCGTTGGCAAGAGAGATTGCCTTATTTTCAGTTATTTTACTATTCCCACCAAATATGACAAGTTACCGAGAATAGAACCTCATTTGTCGGCCTAGCCTGTCTTGCTGGGCTCATATTTTGTTTCATCACCCGTTTTGAATTCTGTTGTCGCTCATCAAAAGAAAATAAAATAAAACTGTGACTAAGTGTGACGTGTTCTGGTGTGCAGGCACCCTTGGCTGTAAACTCTGCGAAATGAGGCAAAATAGATATACTTTTTTTGTAGCAAATATGCATGTTTTAGCAAAATGAGCTACACTATTTGACTAGGGTGAGACAGAATGAGCCTCTCCACCTGGGTCTGTTTTCATCTCTCGCAGAATCAATTTCCTCCTTTTTGTGGTTTGTATCAGACTTTTGTGCCTCTGTCCGGCCAAAGCATCTGTGTTAGACTAAGACTGGGTTCTTTCGGATATCTGCAGCTATTCTCGGCAGCAGATGGCTGCCAATCATTAACACGAGTTTGTTCTCGGCCACCAAGAGCAAGTATTTTCAAGGTGAGCTATTGCCCGCCTATATGGGTTTTGTGTTCCATTCCTCCTGAATGCCATTTCCTATGTGTAGTGGTCTTGCATTAGTATTTCGTTGTCTCTCTTCTGCAAAAACACCCAAGTTTGACTAAGACCGGGTTCTTTCTTATACATGCAGGTCTTGGAGGCAAGCAGCAGCCAATCAATGCCAGAAGTTTGCTCTTTGCCACTCATGGTGAGTGTTTTTAAGGTGAGTGATTGATGACTATCTGAGTTGTGTGTTTCATTCCACACAGACATTCTATTTCCTGTCTTTATAGTGGTGTTGCGTCAGGCTTTTGTGTCTCTGTCCTGCCAAAGCATCTGTATTATACTGCGACTGGGTTCCTTCGGATATCTGCAGCTATTCTCGGCAGCAGATGGCTGCCAATCAGGAACACGAGTTTGTTCTCGGCCACCAAGAGCAATTATTTTCAAGGTGAGCTATTGCCCGCCTATATGAGTTTCAGCATTCGTCAAAGAGTGCAAAATCAAAACCCGTTGATTGGCCATTGCAAATGTGTTGTCTCGGAAGCGCATAGGAAGGAAGCTTTACAAAAGTATCAACCTGCCTCAACAAGTGAAACCGAAACTAAAAACGTGGGTTCCATTTAACAAAAAAAAATTGTCAGCCCGAGTTTACTCGGGGGCAGCACGGAGCAAACAAGCCATGGTACGTGTATGCTCGGTTCAGGCTTTTGTAAGGGTGGTCGATGTCTTGGTGTCTTCTAAAAAAATTATTTTTTTCTAAAAGTGTGGTGGTCAAATATATGGGGATGGGCATTGAGTCATTATGTTAAGGTAAAAATTTCGTCCACTCCCCGAATTCATGTGCCTTGTCCATCTAGCGAGGAATACAAGACCTTCAAAATTTTATGTTCGCAAAAGGGGTGCGTCAGTATTGACGTCTCATTTTAGATCAGGCCTCTCGATTTAAAATGCACTATAAATGATATGTCTGAGATTTGTTTGCGTTTACTACCGCCCAGCAAGTGTATGGTTCTGTCTCAAAAAACCTAATCTGATGTTGAGGTCACCTCGGGTCTCCAACGACGATTCTTCAGAACGAGACCCAACCGGGACACTAGGGAGGAGCGGCTTAAGCAAGGGAGGCTGCATCTACGACAGCTTCTTGCTGACAAGTAATGAAAATAGATATATGGTGGGTGTTTCATTTGCTATGCCTTTTGGCATGTACATTCTTTTTGTTATGTTTCAAGATTTCTGCAGAGTTCAGTTTCAACTATTGTGAAATACCGAGCATGCGCCCAGATCGCAGAAGTGCCTACCCTCTGATTTCGGAACGATCTGCAAATAAGCAAAGGGCATACCAGACACCCCATCCACCTGTTTTCAGCCATGCTCAAGGTAATAAAAAAACACATCAAGTGCCCAGGTGCCGTGGCATCCATGCCACAATAGTGACGGTCGCGAAGCTGACAGATCCGTGCCTGGCACAAGTAATGCCATGGCCTTTGGGAGATAGGGAATCGAGATTAGAGATGTAGCACAAAAATTGGAGGTAAGCGGCGAAGGTGAGCAGAGTTAACGGAAAACAAGGATGAAGTGGGTCCCGTGGCATGAGGCATCTCTGTCCCGTGCATGTAATTTTGAGTGTGCTGTAGGCGGCTACTCAAGAAAATTGTTACTTGTGTGTAACTAATCGCAAATCTCTCTTGCAGTTTCCACGGCCCACAAGCCAGCAAGCGCCAGTTCATTCTCGTTCAAAGGTGAGGATTTCAGATTTTCTAGTTTGCTCTGAAGCAGCAATACTAACGCCAGACAAGCGGTACGGCATATTGAATTGACGGAGCTTAGAACAACTGGGGACGCTTTCACTGAAGCTTGTTTTGCTGCAGTACGCGCATGTATTGCAGCAGAACAAGCTTTAGTGAAAGCTGAAGCTTTGCTGGTGGCAACAAAACGTGTGCCCAGTTTTGTCACAAGAGGCATATTATGTCACGCACATGTGATTTTGAATTTATCTGGCTTAGTGTGCTGTAGGTGGCTGGTCAAAGAATTGGTACTTGGATGCAGCTAATAGCAAATCCTTCTGGCAGTTTCCACGGCCTAAGAGCCAGCCGGTGCCAGTTTGTTGTTCCTCAAAGGTGAGAATTCCAGATGCCCAAAGCAGGAATACTGAAGCCAGACGACCGGTACAGCATTTTTAATTGACGGAGCTCAGAACGACTGGGGGCTCCTGCATTGAAGCTTATTTCTCTGTAATGCACGCGGGCAACATTGTCGTGTTCCCAGTTACGTCGCAAGAGGATATCTATGTCCTGCGCATGTAATTTTGAATCTTTCAGACTTAGTGTACTTTACGTGACTCCTCAAAGAAACTGCTACTGGGATGCAACTAATCGCAAACCTCTCTTCCAGTTTCCACGGCCTACATGCAAGCAAGCACCAGTTCGTTTTTCCTCAAAGGTGAGCATTCAAGATACTCTAGTTGTGCGCGAAGCAGGAATAGTGAAGCCAGATGAGCGGATACGTATATTTAATTGACCGAGCTGAGAATGGCCGTAGCAGTGGCATTGAAGCTTATTTTTCCTCAACCAACACAGACATAACTTTGAATCTATCCAGCTTAGTGAAGGATTGCTTCTTGTCGCGAACTAATCACAAATTTTTATCTTGGAGTTTCTATGTGGCTGCAGCTAGCAGGTGCTGTTTTCATTAAAAGGTGAGTATTTCACATTCTGTTTTCAAACATCAAGTTTTTGAATGAGGGTCGTAAACGGTTAACTTTCTTTTGCAGTAAATGCCAGATCCTCCAGTTCAGGAATATGTTAAATATATTTGTTATAGATAAGCCCAGTGTTTTGCCTCTTTATTCATAATTTGACAACAGCAACATTTTTTATTTTATCACTGAGAAATACACAAGCAGAGACTGCGTTGCAACTAATTGCTGTGCTGAACGTGATATTCCAACTCGTATATAGTTTTATTGGCAGCCGATAGAATATATTTATTTGATTTTAATATCCGTAATACGCTAAGTACACTGGAATCATAAACCCTTATTGGATCCCCATACGAAACGGGGATCCAATAAGGGTTTATACGGTATGGCATTCCGATATTTTTAGCGTATTATGGATATTGTAGTTCCATAACAAACCCTTATTGTAACACAAGTCAGTGAGTGTAATGTTTTCCAATACACTATCCATATCGTACTGTAATACAATAAAAGGGTATTTTTTACCAATATCTATATTACGCTGTTCAAATTGGGGTTATCCAATAGGGGTATAGGATTCCAATGTTTTTAGGGTATTATGAATATTGAATGCCATAACAAACCCTTATTGTAATACAATACAATAAATATAATGTGTTCCAATACACTATCCATATTGTATTGTAATGCAATAAAAATATATTATTTACCAATATCCATAATACACTGATCATATTGGGGTTTTCCAATAGGGCTTATTCAGTTTTCCTGCTAAATTGGCATAAAATGTGATGGCACGTGACTGGACGTAACGTGGCCTACAGGAAAATTCACTTTGCACGATAATATTAACGAAAAATTTATCTCACAAGACCTATTCACCAATTCAAGTTCCCCCTATATGTAGCAGAAAATTTACGTCTTTTGACTTTTTGTCCAATTCAGTTTTCCCACTATATATAGAACAAATTTCCATCCCATGACCTCTTCATTAATGCATTTTCCCCGCTAGATTTTGCAAAATATATATGTCCCCTGACTGAACGTCAGGGGACATACAGAGATTCAGGTTCTCCGCTAAATTCCGCGGAAAAAAGTAACGTCACTACCTATTCAGAAGTTCAGTTTCGGTGCTAAATTTAGCGGAAAATTTGACGTCACGATCTATTCACTAATTCAGTTTCTCTGTTAAATTTAACGTAAAATTTATCTGACGTTACCTCTGCACCAGTTCAAGTTCCCCGCTATTTGTAGGGGAAAAGTTACATCTTTTGACTATTGCTCCAATTCAGTTTTCTCACTATATTTAGGAAAAATTTACAACCCTTGACCTCTGCAACAATGCATTTTCCCCGCTAGATTTTGCAAAAAATTGATGTCCCCAGACTGGACGTCACGGGACATACAGAACATTCAGGTTCTCCGCTAAATTCTGCCGAAAAATGTAACGTCACTACCTATTCACAAGCTCAGTGTTGGAGCTAAATTTAGCGGAAAAGTTGACATCACAATCTATCCACTAAATCAGTTTCCTCACTAAATTTAACGTAAAATTTATCTCACGTGACCTCTGCACCAATTCAAGTTCCCCGCTATTTGTAGGGGAAGAGTTACATCTTTTGACTATTGCTCCAATTCAGTTTTCCCACTATATTTAGGACAAATTTACATCACATGACCTATGTACTAATGCATTTTCACCACTATATTTTGCAACGAATTGATGTCTTCTGACTGGACGTCACGAAACCTACAGAATATTCAGGTTTTCCGCTAAATTCCACCGAAAAAAAGCAACGTCCCTACCTTTTCACATGGTCAATTTTGTTGCTAAATTTAGCAGAAAAGTTGACGGTATGATCTATCTACTGGTTCAGCTTCCCTGCTAAATTCGCGTAACATTTGATGGCATGTGACCGGACATTACGGGACCTACAGGCAAATTCACATTCCCGCTAAATTTTACGTAAAATTTATCTCACGTGACCTATGCACCAATTCAAGTTCCTCGCTATTTGTAGGGGAAATCTTGCATCTCCTGAATATTGCTCCAATTCAGTTTTCCCACTATATTTAGGACAAATTTACATCGTATGACCTATGTACCAATGCATTTTCACCGCTATATTTTGCAACAAATTGGTGTCTCCTGACTGGACGTCACGGGACCTACAGAATATTCATGTTTTCCGCTAAATTCCACCGAAAAAAAACAACGTCCCTTCCTTTTCACCACGTCAATTTTGTTGCTAAATTTAGCGGAAAAGTTGACGTTACGATCTATCCACTAGTTCAGCCTCCCTGCTAAATTTGCGTAACATTTGATGGCATGTGACCGGACATTACGGGACCTACAGGCAAATTCACTTTTCCCGCTAAATTTTACGTAAAGTTTCTCTCACATGACCTATGCACCAATTCAAGTTCCCCGCTATTTGTAGGGAAAATTTTGCTTCTCCTGACTATTGCTCCAATTCAGTTTTCCCGCTATATTTAGGACACATTTACATCACATGACCTATGCACCAATGCATTTTTTCCGAGAGTTTTTGCAACAAATTGATGTCCCCTGACTGGACGGCACGGGGCCTACAAAATATTCAGGTTCTAAGCTAAATTCCGCCGAAAAAAAGTAACGTCACTGCCTATTCACCTTTTCAGTTTCGGTGCTAAATTTAGTGGAAAAGTTGAAATCTCGATCTATCCACTAACTCAGTTTCGCTGCTAAATTGGCATAAAACTTAATGACACATAACCTGACATTGCGAGATCTCCAAACAAATTTAGTTTCCCAGCTAAAGGTAAAGAAAAATTTATATAACGTGACCTATGCAACAATTCAAGTTTCCCGCTATATGTTGCGCAAAATTTACGTCTTCTGATTTTTGGTCCAAGTCAGTTAACCCACTATATTTAGAAAAAAAATTACTTCCCATGCCCTCTGCACCAATGCACTTTCCCCGCTAGATTTTGCAAAAAAAAATGAGTCCTGACTGGACGTCACAGGACCTTCAGAAAATTCAGGTTCTCCACTAAATTCCGCTTAAAAAAGTAACGTCACTACCTATTGACGAGTTCAGTTTGGGTACTAAATATAGCGGAAAGGTTGGCGCCTTGATCTATCCACTAATTAAGTTTCGCTGCTGAATTGTCGTAAAACTTGATGGCACGTAACCGGACATTATGGCACCTACAAACAAGTTCAGTTTCCCCGCTCAATTTAACGAAAAATTTATCTAACGTGACCTATGTACCAATTGAAGTTCCCCGCTATATGTTGCGCTAAATTTTACGTCTTTTGACTTTTGGTGCAACTCAGTTTTCCCACTATATTTAGAACAAATTTACTTCCCATGACCTCTGCACCAATGCACTTTTCCCGCTATATTTTGCAAAAAAAATTTCCCCTGACTGTACGTCACGGGTCCTACATAAAATTCAGGTTCTCTGCTAAATTCCGCCGAAAAAAGTAACCTCGCTACCTATTCACAAGTTCAGTTTCGGTTCTAAATTTAGCAGAAAAGTTGACGTCACGAGCTATCCACTAAATCAGTTTCCCTGCTAAAATGGCATAAAACATGATGACAAGTAATCTGACATTACGGGACCTACAAACAAGTTCAGTTTCCCCGCTAAATTTAACGAAAAATTTATTTAACGTGACCTATGCAACAATTCAAGTTCCCCGCTAAATGTTGCGCAAAATTTTACGTATTCTGACTTTTGGTTCAATTCAGTTTTCCCACTATATTTAGGACATATTTATTTCCCATGACCTCTGCACCAATGCACTTTCCCCGCTAGAATTTGCAAAAAAAACTGAGTAATGCGTGGACGTCCAGGACCTTCAGAAAATTCAGGTTGTCCCCTAAATTCCGCGGAAAAATGTAACGTCACTACCTACTCACGAGTTCAGTTTGGGTGCTAAAGATAGCAGAAAAGTTGACGTAGTAGTAGAATAAGTATATGAACTTGCACAGAATGTCAACAAACGGCCAAAGGGTCGGGGCCAAACTCGATCCGACCAATCACAGCGCAGGAGGGCTGGGCCAAACCCAATCCAACCAATCACAGCGCAGTAGGGCGGGGCCCTTTCCCTCTCTCACATCCCAGTGACCAATGACAGGCAGTGGGCAGCGATGGCCCCGCCCACAGGGCACTAGCCAGCGACCAATCGGAGCTCAGCGAGGTCGCGTCACGTGTGAAGTCACGTTCGCGTCGTGTGTCAGGCGCGTGTCACTTACAATGACCGCAGACCGCAAACCACAAACCTCAGACTGCAAACCACAAATCGCAGACCGCAAACAGAAAACCACAGACCTCAAACCACAAGTGTGATTGACCAGTTGTTGACAGCTCCGGTCATCATCTGATAACAACCAGTCCGAGCTTCCTTCGACAGAGCGCGCTATAGGACTTGAATTGCGGCGCTCATGGCGTCTCACGTGTGATGTCACACAGGGTTCGAGCTGCGTCCGACAGAGGGCGCTCACGTGATGTAGCACAGGGTGCGTGCTGCATCCGAAGGAGGGCGCTGCGCTCCGGTCACATGACGGTTTTGAATATGAATCGCTGCGCGGTAAATGCCCCTTTTATTCGAGAAAAAAGGCTCCGCGGGCGGTGGAGAATCGAACTCACGCCTTCATGCTGACCAGCACGACGCTCTATCCCCTGAGCTACGAGCACATTGCTTCCGAAGACCGCTTAATTCGGGTAAGTTGTTTGTTTGTGTGTGAATTCAGATCACGTGATGTCCCGCGTGCTACTTGGCTTTTGTAATGCGGTTAAAAACAATTTGCTTAATTGCCGCAGGTCCTGTGACCGTGGTCGTGTGACGTTGCTCGTCTTCCTATAACGTGATTTCGCGCGCGCGCGATTCAAACGATGTTCAAGGACTCTTAGCCTCGTGGCGCCCCCTTAGCTGTTGAATTTGGGGGTCTTCGAGCTGCTGGATTTTGCCGTCATGCGACGGCCCCAAATAGCAGCAGCTGGGTCCCGCTACATTGGGGTTGAGGTGACTGAAGAATTTTGAAGCTCGCGGACCGTGATTAATGTTAATCCTGCGTAAAGTTTTAAAGTGGCCCAGTTATGATTTGGGACCAGCTCGCAAAAACTTTGCAAAGACCCAGCGAGTTTCGGGAATAGGCGCCATCTAGTGTTCAGACTGTGAAGTGGCCCTCGTTCAAATTGGGTGCCACCTGATGGTAAAAGCTTCGACCCGATATAAACTTTGGACGTTATGTGACGGTCCAATTGGCAACAGTCACGGTCGCGCTAATTTGGGGGTGAGATGACGGTGAAACTTTGAAGCTGGCGGACGGTGTTAAATCTTGGTCCAGCGTAAACTTTGAAGTGGACCTGCTAAACGTTGGGGCAAAGTCTTGAAACTCACAGACCGTGCTGGACCCAGTAATTTTTTTTCGACTAAACACGATATCTCGTTAGAACTTTGAAGTGCTCATCGCCAAAAATTGCTGACATCTCGGGGTGAAAGCTTCGACCCACTAAATTTGGGGCGACATCTGAAGATTCTCTTAGCACCAGCTGGATAACAATAAAGATTTTTTTTTTTGCTGGAGCGACGGTAAAACTGAATTTCGCAGGCTATGCTACATCTTGGCCCAGCGTAAAGCATTGAAGTTGCCCTCCCGCGCGCTTAGCGCACATGGTCAGCTGGATCCACTTAATTTTGAGGGGTACCGGTAAAACTTCGAAGCTCACGAACCGTGCCAAGTTGAGAACAAAGCGTAAAGTTTTGACGTGGCACTGCCATATTTTGGCAGCAGACCCCAGCGCGTAAAACTCTGAAGTGGCCCTAATAAAACTTTTAGCCCAGCGCATAACACTTTGCACAGTCCCAGCCAAATGTGGTATACCCGACACCTTGCGTAAGAACTTTGAACTGGTCGAAGATTATTTTAAACTTCAATGAGATGAAGTTAGCGTTTCCTCTTCTCGATTTCGCGTGCCCACAGTTTAAATTCGGGAATTAGGCGTATGTGTTGTCACCTCAGTTCAGAGACGGTGCGCGTTTTTGTTGCTAAGCGTCTTTGTTGTTAGGGCATCAGTGATATCTGGCGGCGTCGGTGTGACCTTGCGACATCTGTTGCTGAAAATTTAAATTTATCGTATTCCGAAGGCGTGCTCATCTGTATTTCTGTGCGCGAGCAAGTCCGGGCTTTGTGCGTATGATTTGCCGATTCCATTTTGCAGATTGCGCGCACCTAAACCTCTTTCAGCTTACGTGAACTTTTACCATTATCACGCTAAATCTCTCGCTAATTTTAGCACCAGATTGGTAAATGGCGTCAACTCTATCGCGCGCGCGCGACATTTCTCGCTAATTTAGCGTCATCTGCAGCTGCTGAACGGAGAAGTGTGGGAAATGAACCGGAGCGTGGTCGCATCCATACGCGCTAAAGACGAGACAGATATGGTGTTTCATATTTTTATTCTTGTGCGCCATACAAACACCACACTTCTAAGTGCAGATCCGGTGTTAATTTTTTTCACTCTACCCAACAAAGAAACCATTGGAAACGCTTTACACAAAAAAATGTCCCACAAGCTGTTTCAAGATACAACCGAGGCAAAGAAGTTGTGAATTGACATCTCAGGACCAACGCGCGATAGGATCCTCGCATCTTAGATATCCCCTTAACGATGTCGTTCACCTCGAGAAATTATCCCGTCGGAGCGTCATCTGGAACGTCATCAATGTTGAGGCAGGCAATCTCGTCATTCGTCATCCACTCAAAGTCCGACACGGGCAGGGTTTTTCTCATTGTCGCTGCATACAGACCGTTTACGTCCAAGTGCAAAATCTGAGACGGTTCGTGCTGCGGGTTAAACGTATCCGTTTCCGGAACATTTGCGACAGCATGGCGGGTTGTGCATTGGTAATCCCTCCGCGAATACCCTGTTTTATCATGAGATAGGTGTCAGGATCGTCAATTAGCTGCAGTCTTACGTTCGACTGTTTGAGCGCACACGACAAGCTTAGGGACGGTAACGATTCGAAATGTAAAGCCTCAATTTCGTACGTCTCCAGCGTCCAGCGTCTAAAGTTTTGGAAAACATCGGCCAGTAGGAAGCAGTCCGTCTTTAGGTAAAGGTCGCTGTATTCTCCAAGGTTCTTCAAACCAAAGGTATCGAAAACCACCTGTGCATGTTGGTAGTCCTCTTCACACACTCCCCGTTCCCAGTCAACTTGTTAAAGAAAAAAGGCCTCTCGTGGCGGGCGGCTTTGACCCTCGTAACTCTCAAAGCTTGTAATGAAATTATAACAAAACACTCTTTTGCGGGCAAGGAGGTCGACGCGTTCGGGATAGGACTGCCGAAGGCAGCAAAAATGCTCTGTGCCCTTAGAGTGGAGATTTTGCACGAGCGTCTCCAGGCTTGCATTAAGAAATGCGAGGCTGTCGATAAAGCGTAGGTTGCCAATCTCTAACAATTTAAAATTCTGGCACGAGCTTCCGAGTACTCGAACAAATTAAGCTTGCCTAGAAAGAAATTGAGGTCGTAGGAATGGTTGTGCGCTATGAGTGGAACAGTTTGTTGATTTGATGGTTTAGGTTACACTGGGAGCAAAGCGCCCGCCTAGACTCTCCCGTCATGTGGTCGTGGTCGCGAGTTTTCATTTTCTTGCTAAAGCTTTCGTTGCAAATGACACAGCGGGAAGAGTCCGCGCGAGAAGCCTCGTTTTCTTGAGTCATTTTAAGAGGCACTTCACTCAACCTGATCAATAGGGGTATTTCCTTCGCTAGAAAGTTGAGAATTAAAATTAATCTTTCTACGCAGTCGGGTCCGCGATAGAGGTATTCCTTAAGAATGGACGAATCTTTTGAGCGGATGACGATAATACAGTAGAGCGGGAGACGTGATTCTCGTAAACATTGCCCGTCGACTGAGTTGGTTCCAGAATCGCGCTTCAAAGTCGTAAACGCAATAAAAGGGGAACTCTTCCATGACATGCGTGCTCCGACGAAAGTACACAGTTCGTCACCCTTGTTTGGGAAAACGGTTTTGCCCGGCTTCTTGTCCCTGCACATTGAGAGATGTTCAGATAGAGATTCTTGCCTCTGAAACCCGCTTAGACACGTCTTACAACAAAAGCGTAGGCTTTTGGCATTTGAGAAAAGCCTCGAAAAGTTTCTAATGCCCACAAAATGGTTCTCAGCAAGGAGAAGATTGACATGCTGCTCCAACTCGTCATCAACTACCATCTGAGGGTAGACAAAGTTTACGTCTTACATCGAAAGCGTAGGCTTTTGGCGTTTGAAAAAAAGCCTCGCAAACTTTGTAATGCCCACAAAATGGTTCTCAGCAAGGAGAAAATCGGCGCTGCTCCAACTCGTCATCAACTACCTTTTTTTTTTCTTTATTTGTTTCGCGGAAAGTTCCGCGTGGGGGGCAGAGATAAAGGCTTGGTGCCTGACAGGGCCTCTGCCCCCTCGTACAGTTCAGCAGTGCAGTACAAAAACACAGTGGAAATTACATCACAGAAACAAAATGCGCCATTTACCAAACCGATCTGTTTGTAGAAAATAGACCGAAGCATTTGTGCAACATTCTAAAAACATATCATCAGAATTATAGTTTCATATACCATAAAATAAAAAAATAAAAATAAAATAAAAATAAAATAAAAAACACTGATCATCGAAAAAGACCAGGAACAAAAACATGCTTCCTTTGTAGACTGCAAAAAATACAAGTCTACAATAAATCACATTAAAATCAGCCACAACACAGTGGTATTAATAAAATAACAATAAAAGGATTTTCTCTCACACTGAAACATCAAGAAACAAGGAATGGAAATATGCACAAAAGTCAAAGACATATTTATAACACTCATGAAATTTTACGGCACTAACAAAGATGAAAATGCAATTTCACTTGTCACGAGCATCCTTCTACAAGCACATTTAAAGCTATTAAAAGGTTGATAGAAATCTACGAACCTGTCTTTTCTATTCAGAGTTTTATTTATCTGGAAATTTAGCCTTTCTCGGCCATAGTTAGTTCTTATTGCCGGCATCTTCCTTATTGGGTTTCGAATATCGTACGCGCTCAGATTGTATGTTGGTGTAGTGTGGAGCTTCTTCCTGTGTATGAATTGCAATAATTTGAAATAAAATACTTGATCTGCTTTTAGCGTATTATATTTATTAAAAAGTGGTTGCGTGCTTAAATTTCTTCTGTCTCCTCTATAATTTTCATCCATACGCAAGATTTTCTTCTGCAAGATAATTAGTTTGTTGTAATTAGTTTCTGTCGTAGTTCCCCACACCGAGATGCCATAGCTCATTTTTGAGTAAAATAGGGAGTAGTATAATGTTTGTTTAAGCCAGGTCGGTAGTAAACTTTGCACTTTGTATATGCTTCCAGTAACTCGGGACAGTTCATCGTTGAGCATATTAACATGAGTTGACCAAGAGAGATCCTCAGTGAACCACACCCCCAAAAAATTTTGCTCTGTAACTTGCCCAAGCAGCGTACCTTCAAATGTTATGTTGATAGAACTGTGATCGCGTTTGTTCAGGGGGTAGACAAAGTTTTTTCTCGCTGTCATAACCAAACACGTTCACTGAGACACAATTTTTACGCTCAAAGGCCCCGACATCCTGTGGAAAGGAGGCGGGGAAGGTTTTCGGAAACAGGTACTTGCACATATGTTCACGATACGAGGATGCTCTTCCTCTGTAAGCCCCGTTTGCAGGACGCAAAACAGCGAGCACCACAAACAACAAAGCACATATCCCGTTCAGATTCGTGAAGACAATCAATGACACTGACGAGCCACTGCTTTGAGGCAAGAATCCCGAGCCTTGTTCCTGATAATGCTCCAATCGGGCAGCTATTTCAGTGCAAACTCGCTGAATCGAACTCTGATATTACCGTCCACAAATGCGGTTTGGACCTGACTATGAAAAAAAAGTGCACAGTCACATCAATGTTGTCGTCAGGAAGGAGACGTCCGAGCTCGACAGTGAGTGTTACAAAAAAAAAAGAAACGCAGCGGCAGACCAAAATATCTGAGCACGTTTGATATATGCTATGCATGATGTCTAAAAAAAGGATGCCACATCGTAAGCCTCGGTGTCTCTTTCTTGTAACTCGCATTGAGCCACATAATTACGAAGAGCGCACACTCTTTTGTAAAACGGAATGCATGGCGAGGGATTCACATTGTGAACCAAGGCTAAGAGATCTTGCAGCGAGTTTGCACTGGAATAATGCTGTCGGTCGTCGGGAGAGCACAGGTGAGAGGAAACCATGATGTGGATGAGATGGCTAGACGATATTCGTAGATGTTCGACGATTAGGTGACGAGGGGGCTAGATGATCTGGGTCGTCTAGGTATCGCTGCCCTTTTCAGAGATACCAAAACAAAAAAAAATCATATTAGCGAGGAGAACGCTAGGCTTTTAGACTGCTCACCTTGCTGTGCAAGAAGGGTGTGGTAGAGGACCGAGGTGATTTTTCTCCCTCTCGAAGACCAAATGCTGAAACAAAATGTCTTTTTAGCAAGGAAAACGCGAGATTTTTATTCTGCTCACCTTGTATAGCGAAGATCAGGAGAAAAACGATGCGTGACTTGGGTAGTTCGAGTGCGAAAAGCTGGAGTACGCCCAGAGAGTCGTAGGCCGTGCAATCACAGTAAACGATGAAGTTGCAATGTTTAGCGCAAATTTTCCTGTAAGCAAGGCCCATAGGATGCACACATCCGGGCGCGAAGCACATTCCCACGCGGCGGGAGACTCGCGCGGCTTTTGCTTCACGATAACGCGCGGCTTTTGCTTCACGGTTTGTAGCGACGCCTGAACGTATACGCAAATAGCAATGTGTAGCCAACGAAGGATATCCTGAAAAAAGAAAAAGCGGATGCTCGTGTTTAAATAATTTGGTCTGCCGCTGCGTTTTTTTTTTGTAACACTCACCGTCGAGGTCGGACGTCTCCTTCCTTACGACGACATTGATGTGACTGTGCGTTTTTTTTCATAGTCAGGTCCAAACCGCATTTGTGGACGGTAATATCAGTTGTTCGATTCAGCGAGTTTGCACTGAAATAGCTGCCCGTTCGGAGCATTATTAGGAACAAGGCTCGGGATTTTCGCCTCAAAGCAATGCCTCGTCAGTGTCAGTGAGTGTCTTCACGAATCTGAACGGGATATTTGCTTTTTTGTTTGCGGTGCTCGCCGTTTTGCGTCCTGCAAACGGGGCTTACAGAGGAAGAGCATCCTCGTATCGTGAACATATGTGCATGTACCTGTTTCTAAAAACCTTCCCCGTCACCTTTCCACAGGATGTGGGGGCCTTTGAGCGTAAAAATTGTGTCTCAGTAAACGTGTTTGGTTATGACAGCGAGAAAAACTTTTTCTACCCCCTGAATATAGTTGATGACGAGTTGGAGCAGCGCGTCGATCTTCTCCTTGCTGAGAACAATTTTGTGGGCATTACAAACTTTGCGAGGCTTTTTTTCATATGCCAAAAGCCTACGCTTTCGTTGTAAGACGTAAACTTTGTCTACCCCCTGAAGGTAGTTGATGACGAGTTGGAGCAGCATGTCGATCTTCTTCTTGCTGAAAACCATTTTGTGGGCATTACAAACTTTGCGAGGCTTTTTTCAAATGCCAAAAGCCTACGCTTTCGCTGTAAGACGTGTCTAACCGGGTTTCAGAGGCAAGAAACCCTATCTGAGCATCTCTCAATGTGCAGGGACAAGAAGCCACACAAAACCGTCTTCCCAAACAAGGGCGACGAACTGTACTTTCGTCGGAGCGCGCATGTGATGTAAGAGTTCCTCTTTTATTGCGTTTCCGACTTTGAAGCGCGATTCCGGAACCGACTCAGTCGACGGGCAATGTTTACGAGAATCACGTCCCCAGCTCTTTCTGTCTTATCGTCATCCGCTCAAAAGATTCGTCCATTCTTAAGGAATACCTCTATGGCGGACCCGACTGCGTAGAAAGATTAATTTTCATTCTTAATTTTCTAGCGAAGGAAATACCCCGATTTATCAGGTTGAGTGAAGAGCCTCTTGAAATGACTTAAGAAAACGAGGCTTCCCACGCGGACTCTTCCCGCTGTGTCATTTGCAACGAAAGCTTTAGCAAGAAAATGAAAACTCGCGACCACTACCACATGACGGGAGAGTCTAGGCGGGCGCTTTGCTCCCAGTGTAACCTAAACCATCGAATCAACAAACATACCGTTCCACTCATTGCGTATAACCAATCCTACGACCTCAATTACTTTCTAGGCAAGCTTAAGTTGTTCGAGTACTCGGAAGCTCGTGCCAGAATTTTAAATTGTTAGAGATAGGCAACCTTCGCTTTATTGACAGCCTCGCATTTCTTAATGCAAGCCTGGAGACGCTCGTGCAAAATCTCCACTCTAAGGACACAGAGCGTTTTTGTTGCCTTCGGCAGTCCTTTCCCGAACACGTCGACCTCCTTGCCCGCAAAAGTGTGTTTTGTTATAATTTCATTACAAGCTTTGAGAGTTTCGAGGGTCAAAGCATCCCGCCACGAGAGGCCTTTTTTTTAACAAGTTGACTGGGAACGGGGTGTGTGTGAAGAGGAATACCAACATCTACAGGTCGTTTTCGATACCTTTGGTTTAAAGAACCTTGGAGAATACAGCGACCTTTACCTAAAGACGGACTGCTTCCCTACTGGCATATGTTTTCCGAAACTTTAGACGCTGGACGCTGGAGACGTACGAAATTGAGGCTTTACATTTCGTATCGTTACCGTCCCTAAGCTTCTCGTGTGCGCTCAAACAGTCGAAAGTAAGACTGCAGCTAATTGACGATCCTGACACCTATCTCATGATAGAACAGGGTATTCGCGGAGCGATTACCTAATGCACAACCCGGCATGCTGTCACAAATATTCCGGTAACGAATACGTTTAACCCGCAGCACGAACCGTCTCAGATTTTGGACTAGGACGTAAACGGTCTGTATGTGGCGACAATGACAGAAGCCCTGCCCGTGTCGGACTTTGAGTGGATGACGAAAGACGAGATTGCCTGCCTGAACATTGATGACGTTCCAGATGACGCTCCGACGGGATACATTCTGGAGGTGAGTGACATCGTCAAGGAGTTATCTGAGATGCGAGGAGCCTATCGCGCGTTGCTCCTGAGATGTCGTTTCACAACTTCTTTGCCTGGGTTGTATCTTGAATCAGCTTGTGTGACATTTTTTTGTGTAAAGCGTTTCCAATGGTTTCTTTGTTGCGTAGAGTGAAAAGAAAAAAAATGAACACCGGATCTGCATTTAGAAGTGTGGTGTTTTTAGAGCGTACGAGAATAAAAATATGAAACGCCATATCTGTCTCGTCTTTAGCGCGTATGGAGGCGACCACACTCCGGTCCATTTCCCACATTGCTCCGTTCAGCAGCTGCAGATGACGCTAAATTATCGAGAAATGTCGCGCGCGCGCAATGGAGTTGACGACATCTACCAATCTGGCACTAAAATTCGCGAGAGATTTCGCGTGATAATGGTAAAAGTTCACGTCAGCTGAAAGAGATTCAGGTGCGCGCCATCTAAAAACAGAATTGGCAACTCATACACACAAAGCCCGGACTTGGTCGCGCACAAAAATACGGATGAGCACTCCTTCGAAATCCGATAAATTTACCAGTTCAGCAACAGATGTCGGAAGGTGACACCAACGACGCCAGATATCAGTGATGCCCTAACAACAAAGACGCTTAGCAACAAAAACGCGCACCATCTGTGAACGGAGGTGACAACTCACACGCCTAAATCCCGAATTTAAACTGTGGGCGCGCGAAATCGAGAAGAGGAAACGCTAACTTCATCTAATTGAAGTTTAAAATAATCTTCGACCAGTTCAAAGTTTTTACGCTAGGTGTCGGGTATGCCACATTTGGCTGGGACTGTGCAAAGTGTTACGCGCTGTCTCAAATTTTTATTAGGGCCACTTCAAAGTTTTACGCGCTGGGTCAGCTGCAAAAATATGGCATTGCCATGTTAAAACTTTACGCTTTAGTCTCAACTTGGCACGGTTCGTGAGCTTCGAATTTTTACCGTCACCCCTCAAAATTAATCGGACACAGCTGACCATGTGTGCCAAGCACGCGGGAGGGCAAATTCAATGCTTTACGCTGGACCAAGATGTAGCGCAGCCTGCGAACTTTAGTTTTACCGCCGCTCCAGTAAAAAGAAACAAAAAAACTTTAGCGGTATCCAGCTGGTGCTAAGAGAATCTTCAGATGACGCCCCAAATTTAGCGGGTCGAAGCTTTCACCACAAGATGTCAGCAATTTTTCGCGATGAGCACTTCAAAGTCCTAACGAGAGATCGTGTTTATTCGAAAACAAATTACTGGGGCCAGCACGGTCTGTGAGTTTCAAGACTAAGCCCCAACGTTTAGCAGGTCCACTTCGAAGCTTTACGCTGGACCAAGATTTAACACGGTCCGCCAGCTTCAAAGTTTCACAGTCATCTCACCCCCAAATTAGCGGGACCGCGACTGTTGCCAATTGGACCGTCCCATGACGTCCAAAGTTTACATCGGGTCGAAGCTTTTACCATCAGGTGGCACCCAATTTGAACGAGGACCACTTCACAGTCTGAACACTAGATGGTGCCTATTCCCGAAATTTGCTGAGCCTTTGCAGAGTTTTTGCGAGCTGGTCCCAAGTTTTAACACGGCCACTTTAAAGCTTTACGCAGGATCAACATTAATCATGGTCCGCGAGCTTCAAAATTCTACAGTCACCTCAACCCCAATGTAGCGGGACCCAGCAGCTGCTATTTGGGGACCGTAACATGACGGCAAAATAAAGCGGCTCGAAGACCCCAAATACAACAGCTAAGGGGGCGCCACGAGGCTACGAGTCCGTGAACATCGTTTGAATCGCGCGCGCGCAAAATCACGTGATAGGAAGACGAGCAACATCACACGATCATGGTCACATGACCTGCGGCAATGAACCATCTTGTTTTAACCGCATTACAAAAGCCAAGTAGCGCGCGGCACATCACGTGATCTGAATGCACACACAAACAAACAACTAACCCGACTTAAGCGGTCTTCGGAAGCAATGTGCTCGTAGCTCAGGCGATTGAGCGTCGGGCTGGTGAGCACAAAGTCGCGAGTTTGATTCCCCGCCACCCTCGGAGCCTTTGTTATCGAATAAAAGGGGCATTTACCGCGCAGCGATTCAAATTCCAAACCGTCATGTGACCGGAGCGCAGCGCCCTCCTTCGAACGCAGCACGAACCCTGTGCAACATCACTTGAGCGCCCTCTGTCGGACGCAGCTCGAACCCTGTGTGACATCACACGTGAGACGCCATGAGCGCTGCAATTCAAGTCCTATAGCACCCTCTGTGGAAGGAAGCTCGGAGGTGGTTGTTATCAGATGATGACCGCAGCTGTCAACACCTGGTCAACCACACTTGTGGTTTGAGGTCTGCGGTCTGCAGTTTGTGGTTTGCGGTCTGAGGTTTGTGGTTTGCGGTCTGGGGTCATGGTAAGTGACACGCTTCTGGCACGCGCCTGACACGCGACGCGCACCTGACTTCACACGTGACGGGAACTCGCTGAGCTCCGATTGGTCGCTGGCTAATGCCCTGTGGGCGGGGCCATTGATGCCCACTGCCTGTCATTGGTCACTGGGATGTGAGAGAGGGAAAGTCCTCCGCCCCGCTTGCTGTGATTGGTTGGATTGGGCTTGGCCCCGCCCTCCTGCGCAGTGATTGGTTGGATCGGGTTTGGCCCCGCCCCTTTGGGCGTTTGTTGACATTCTGTGCAAGTTCGTACACTTATTCTACTACTTGACGTCTCGATCTATCCACTAACTAGGTTTCGCTGTTAAATTGTCGTAAAACTTGGTGACACGCAACCTGACATTACAGGACCTTCAAACAAGTTCAGTTTCCCCGCTAAATTTAACTAAAAATTTATCTTAAGTGACCTATGCAACAATTCAAGTTCCAGCTATATGTTGCGCAAAAGTTACATCTTCTGACTTTTGGTCCAGTTCAGTTTCCCACCATATTTAGGACAAATTTACATCCCATGACCTCTGCACCAATGCATTTTCCCCGCTAGGTTTTGCGAAATATTGATGTCCCCTCACTAGACGTAACGGAACCTACAGAAAATTTAGCTTCTCCGGTAAATTCCGCCGTAAAAAGTAACGTCACTACCTATTCACGTGTTCAGTTTCGGTGCCAAATGTAGTGGAAATTTTGACGTCCCGATCTATGCACTAATTCAGTTTCGCTGCTAAATTGCCGTTAAACTATATGACACGTAACCTGACATTAAGAGACCTACAAACAACTTTAGTTTCCCCGCTAAGTTTAACAAAAAAATTATCTAATGTTACCTAAACACCAATTTAATTTCCCCGCTAGATGTTGCGGAAACTTTACGTGTGGTGACTTTTGGTCCAATTCAGTTTTCCCACTATATTTAAGACAAATTTACATCCTATGACCACTGCTCCAATGCATTTTCCCCGCTAGATTTTGCAAAAAACTTCATGTCCACTGAGTGAACGTCTCGGGACCTACAAAAAATTCAGGTTCTCCGCTATGTTCCGGCGGAAAACGTAACGTCACTACCTATTCACAGTTTCAGTTTTGGTGCTATAATTAAGCGGAGAAGTTGACGTCACGATTTATTAACTAATTCATCAATTTCCCGGCTAAATTGGTTTAACACTTGATGGCACGTGACTGGACGTAACGTTACCCCCAGAAAATTCAGGTTCTCCGCTAAATTCCGCCGAAAAAAGTAACGTCACTAACTATTCACCAGTTCAGTTTCGGTTCTAAGTTAAGCGGAAAAGTTGACGTCTCGATCTATCCACTAATTCAATTTCGCTGCTAAATTGTCGCAAAAGCTCGATGACACCTAGCCTGATATTTTGGGACCCACAAGCAAGTTCAGTTTCCCCGCTAAATTTAACGAAAACTTTGTCTCACGTGACCTCTGCACAAATTCAAGTTCCCTGCTGCATGTTGCGAAAACTTTACGTCTTCTGACTTTCGGTCCACTTCAGTTTTCCCTCTATATTTAGGACAAAGTTATATCCCATGACCTCTGCACCAATGCATTTTCCCCTCTAGAGTTTGCAAAATATAGATGTCCCGTGACGTCCAGTCAGGGGACATCTATATACGTACAGAAAATTCAGGTTCTCCGCCAAATTCCGCTGAAAAAAGTTCCGTCTCTACCTATTCACAAGTTCAGTTTCGGTTCTAAATTTAGCAGAAAAGTAGACGTCACGAGCTATCCACTAATTCAGTTTCCCTGCTAAATTGGCGAAAAACTTGATGGCACGTGACCGGACGTAACCGTACCGACAGACAAGTTCAGTTTCCACACATATTTTAGTGAAAGATTTGTCCCGTTACCTCTGTACCAATTTTAGTCGCCCGCTGTATGTAGCGTACAATGTACGTTGCCTGACTTATGCACTAATTCAGTTTCCGTCGTGTGAACCATGCATCAGTTCAGGTTCTCCGCAATATTTGTCTGAAACATAATGTCACGTATTTTGACGTCTTGGGAACTGCAGACAAACTCAGGTGCGACGGTAAATTTTGAGGAAAGCTTACCTCACGTGATCTAAGCACGAATTCAGGTTCGCCGCTTCGTTAAGCGGACAATTTTCGACACGTAACCTATGAACCAGTTGCGTTTCGCCGATAAATTTGGCGGGAAAATTGTCGTCACTTAACTTATGCTCGAACTAATTTTTCCGCTAAATTTGGCGGAACTATAGATGTCACGTGACATTGTGTCACGTTACCTAAAGACGAAATCAGGTCCTCCGGTAAATTCAGCTGAAAATTTTCGTCACGTGACCTATGCACACATGTTAAGGGGATTGAGACGGACGCAAGCTAGAGACCAAGTTTCGGCTATGCAAATGACGACGTCTTAAAGCGATCTCTACAACGAAATTTCGTGCGTATTTTTTTGCTCTATACATCTTCAAAGGAGCAGTGTCACATCAGAGAAACCAATATCTTCTTACAAAGGACGCGAAAAGGAATTTTAAACAAATTAAACGATCAGAAAAGTGGACCTGGTGGATGTCGCTAAAGCCTTGTTTGCAATGCCCGTGTAGGAACCTTGACTGGTGGTGACGATAACTTTTTCGACAAGAACTATACATGCCTTGAACCTGACGTCTTACTGACAGCTCTACGTTCAGAAGAAGAAAAGAGTGGAGGGAGGAACACCCCACTCAACGGAACTCTCTTTTGTGTGTACCAGACGCCACTATTCCCCCTTCACAAGATTATAGAAGATATTCCCTCCTTCAAATTTCACTCAAAAGCAGATTTGGGCTGAAGGCTTATTCATACGATGCATCTTTTCAACGCGCCACAGTTTAGCGAAATTAAGATTTCGCGAAATCGGCCTGTTCACACGTGGAGTTTGACGCGCGAAACCTGTGACGTATTGACTCAAAAGAATTTCGCCAAACCTTGTCATCTGCACCGAAAATACCAAGCGTTTCGCATCAAACTGATAGGAAGTACGCACAGTGTGAAGAGACTGTCTGTTTTATTAACACCACTCAATGAACTTCGTCAGATTCGGCTACTAGGTTTACTAGTCCTGCCAAACCCGAGAAAGACCGCGAACGTCAAAGAACAGGCAGATGATATCGAAGCATTTCGGACATTTTTGCACCACTAATAAAGAAAGTTATCCCCAGCATTCATGTTTATATGCAGAGCTTACACTCGTCGTGACTGTTGATGAAACTGCACCGCGCCACCAACCCGTACTGTAGGCGACGTTCGCACACCTGCAACCGAGTAGGACCAATACTTGTCGCCCGTACGCACCGCGTCACCGCTTGTCGCTCGCCAAGTTTGTTTGTTTTCTTTCGGCTTGGGCTCGGATACGAAATCTGCCAAAAATCACAGCCCTCCAAAAGCATGCTCCGCCTCGAAGGTCAGATGTCATAGCGAAGTCGAGCGGCCATTGGCAGCGTCCGCGTTTCTGCTTCGGGTGGTTGACAGGCCTCGGTGAGGTTTCAGCGAAAAATTGCTCCAGAAGCGAGGAACACGCGCCATTTTTTTCGGAGGCGCGCCACCGTTCGGTTGCGTTCAGACGGGGATTCTGTTTTCCGCAACCTAGTTTCGCGACACAAGATTCGCCAACGAGATGCACCGCGTGAATAGACCTTTAGTCGCGGTGGCCCGATGGCTGGCGTTTTTTTACCGCTTCGGTGGCTGGAACGGCTTAGGAATCCTGGCGACGTTAGCCTCGCCGCAGTTTTGCTCATCCCAAGACAGACTACGTCATTTATTGAAATAAAACAGCGCACAGATACAAAAAAGGCCACATACTGGAATAAAACAGAACTCTGTCCTGTTTGGTTTGTCTCTTCCTTTCTCTATCTGTGCGCTGTCTTATTTCAATATGTACAACGGTTATCAACTAGCCCACCTATCAACCTTCTTACAGACTACGTCACGTTTGCGCCGTATGTGACGTGCTCACCGTTGGCTGCTATCCAAGTGCCTTACCAAAGTGTGTCGTTTATAACGATAGAAACAGCCATCAGGCTCAAAATACAAAAGTCTGATGGTCATTTATGGATATTGTGGATTATTTTCAGTCTATTTTTGAACACGACAGCTATGTTTCAAATTTTGGTGAGGTGGCCCTATAATCCTAGTGTCTGGTGACTTGCCTTTATGATGGTGACTTGCCTTCAGGGGCGTGTCTTTAGACTAAAAAACATAAGCAGCATGCGGTAGGCAACATACTCGTATTTTTAGTTGGCTAAATGTATATTTCCGAAGTTCTTTCATTTGTTTTAAATACCAATTATACCCTCGCCATGTTGAGTGACTGTAGCTCGCTCGCGGAGTGAGAGCTTGTTATTGTGTCCTTGTGCTTTCCCTTACAAAAATGTCATATCTGGACTTATATTAAAAAATACAGATATGGATATATAAGGAATTGGGCAGATATCGCCCGATATGCATAATCAGGCCGTATCTTAATGGATATAGTCATATCTGCCCCATTCCTTATATACCCATATCTGCCCAATTCCTTATATAGCATATATAGACTGCTTTATATGATCCAGTGTTTGGGCCTGGCAAATAGGGTACCCACCCCATATAAAGCAATTTTCATATGATGCTCCTTCTAGCATCACATGAAAATTATTGCCATGGGGCAGGTACCATACTTTCCAGGTCCAGACATGGGATCATATAATGCATTTCTATGAATATCCACAAAATATACATTTTACTGCTATCCCACACTGCCAAACGTGTGTATCTACTGTATATCTACAGAATAGGTCACTGACCAATCTTTATTGGCCTGGATCGGAATACGTCATTTTGACAAATATGTATGTTACAAAGATAGAATGCAGGCGAACGCTAGTTAGGAAACATTGTAACATATCATTCGACGTCGGGAAGTCACAGCCCTTTGGCGGGATTGGTTGTCGAGGGAGCAGACAGAGAATATGGTTTGCAAAAACATTTTTATTCATAAAAGCGCCGAAACTCTAAACAATTACTTCCCCCGTTCTAGAAAAAATGATAAGAAACAAAACTGTAATATAGCACGGACAGCCATTAAAATAGACTAAAAATGTAATAGCACAAACACACATATTAAAATAAAACAAACGGAAGGCAACAATTAAGCTGTAAACTATACGAAAGTTCGAAAGTCGTTGATTCTCACTCACAGAGTCACAGTACTGATTCAACTCTCCGGTCGAGCACAGCAGTTTTGACAAGGGCTTGCTTGCTAGCCTCGTCGTTGAAGTCCTTCCTTGCACCGTGTGATGTTCAAAGTTCCCCAGTCGCTCCTCGCTGGCC